>JAOEGS010004507.1:0-26866 GCA_025447755.1 Corythornis vintsioides | reverse complement strand
GGTGAGTGATCTGGTTTACTTGCATCAAGAATTCAATTCTGGTACTTGGAGTGGGACAAAGGAAGAGAGACTGAGCACAGCCTCTGGGCTGAAAGCCTCCTTGAGGCAAAACAAAGCAGGCATTAATGCAGCCACTCCTCACAGAGTGTCCAAGTGCTTGGAAAAGCCTTAGGAGTTGGAGCCACTTGCTGACTGTGCTCTGTGTGCAGGGCCTCTGGTACCTGGAAGCAAGAGGCAGCACCTGTGCCCAGGGTTATGTGGGGCCTGGAGGACAAAGTATTGCAGAGTGAGTGTCCAGAGAGAGGGGTTTCAAAAAGCTGGTGAATCTTCATGCAGGGGGTGGCCAGACTGTCTTTCACCATGACTTTGATGTCAGTGCCTTTTAAGAGCCATCTGAGCTCCAGGTTTTGGCTGGACAAAGGGCAGCCTGGGACTGTAATGAGCTGGGCTGGTCAGTGAAATTCTCAGCGTTAGCAAAGACTGCTCTGCTTCCTTGGCTTCACCTCCCTGAGCAGTGGGACAGGTCCCCAAGCACTGAGGCAGCTCTAGGCTTCAAAAGTCTTCAGCCGTGGGGCCCTAAGACAGTTTTTGTTGCTGTTCAGATGCCCTTAAGAGGAGGAGAGCTCTGTGTGTGAGTGCTGGTGGCTTGCACAACCTGTGTGTCAGTAGAGGCCGAGCTCTTTACAGGAGCTGGCCATTGAGAGTCTCATTGAAAGTTCTGATCACAGAGTCCCAATCTACTTAATTAGGAGTAAAAAAGAAGAGGTAAAACAGGGGAACCATGTTGTTGTGTCCTTAAAATTTGGGTTGTTTTATTTTTAACCAACCCTGTGAAAAAGTATTTGTATCTGATGAGCAGTGAAGTGGGCTATTTGGAATAAATCCTTGCTAGATTTATGACCTTGCTAGAAACTGTGTGAATTTGTGCCAGTCATTTATGATATACTCTCAAAAGGGATAAGAGCTTAATTTAAGAAAACTGTTTGAGGATTAACTCCACTTTGGTTTTAATTTTTGGTATCAAAGTCTTTGTTAGTATGTTGAGGTTTTGTTTTTTTTTTCAGGTGTTTTTCTAGCCTGCATTCTTCATCTATTACCTAAGGAGAAGAAAAAAACACCACTTTTGGAAATCATTTGATCTGATAACACAGGGAATTCTATGTATTTTTTTCTATGGCAAACTGTACCTTCAAATGTAATCCACAGCATTTGCCTGAGCTAGGAGGTGGAATTACTCTGGCAAGTGTAAGGATCAGTAAATCAGTATAGCTGCCATCATACTGACATTAATAAAATGACATACTCTGTGGGCACCTGAAAACAAGCATATAAAATTAAATTTGTATCAGTGAATCAGTCTAGGAATGGCTTGTAGAGCCTGATGATGTGCAGCATGCTTCAGGAGATAAGCAGATGAAGGGAAATCTGTCACTTGTGTTGCTCATATTTCAGATGCTCTGCTCTGCTCTGGTTGGCAGACTTACTGAAAATGATTGTGGTTTAGATAAGCTGCTCCTGAAGCTGTTGTTTTAAAAAATGTCTCACAAATTGACCAACATAACTAATTTGATAAAAGTAATCTTTAAATCAGCTCTTCTTCTGGGTAGATCTGGGTATTTTAGTTGCACTCGACCAATCTTTGTTGTGTATGAAAACCTGTCTGTTTTCATATACACAAACAGAAGCTGTGCCAGCCTGAATGAGTGCAGCCCTGCACAGCCAAGTACTGCCTCCTTTTTAATTGCTCCTGTGTGCCCTTAGCAAATGTCTAGTGCAACATAACTATTTAAAAGAGGCTGTGGCATTAAGAGTAGCAAAAAGTTGATAATTTCTGAAGAGGCTTGACTGTTTTTGATCTTTGTTACACAGCCTGGCTGATAGAAGCAACCTCTTCTTGACTTGTGAAGATAGGACCCAACAGTGGAATATTCTCCACATGAATCCCCTGTTGTAGAGCTCTGTGAACACCAGTGTTTTCATAGGGTAGTGTGCTCTTGACAATATCCACAAAATAACTTTTTTAGAGAAATAATTAAAATTGGTGTTTAATTGAGAGTCCTCATCCGTTAAGATATTCACAGATTGTCCTTCAGGGAAGTGTAAGAGGGAAAAGGTAACCCATGCCTTGCAGGTGATGGCTGGAAATCTCGGACCATTGGCTTCAGTTTTGGAGCCTGGTGGTTAGGCATCTCCTGTGTTTGCAGGAGTGGCTTGGCTGTTACCAGAAGAGGGAATCTTTAATCACTGTCCAAACAAGGGCACTTTTAGGAGATTGGTTATAGAGAGGAAGGCAGACAGTGTTCCTGGGTGAGCTGCTGCTCCAAGGGGGAGGACCCTGGGAGAAGGATGGAGAGGACACAGCAGCACAGGGACTCTGGCAGCAGAGCAGCAGGCAGGGCTGGGGAGGAGGAGGACCATGCACACAGGTCTGAAATTCCCAGCTGTGACACATAATTCCACGTATGCTGCTGCCTTTCCATGTCTTTCCCATTACTGCTGGCCACCAGTATCTCCTGTGTATCCTGTGTCTCTCTGGGTGCATTCACAGTACCAAGCAGCACTCAGAAGTGCTTGCTGCTGGTTTGCTGGGATCTCCACTGGGGAAGGAGCAGGGAGCACAAAAGGGTTAGTTTGGTCTTTTCCCCCTTTTAGACTTCATAGTGCATCTACTAAATCTATGGCTCTATTGGCCGTGAATTGTGTCGCTTTTGATCTTTTCTATGCAGCAGCTTTTTTCTTCCAGTGGAGCAGCTGTCATGTGGTCTCCAATTTCCATGAGTGCTAAACAGAATGACACAGAAATGAAGTGGTGTTGCTGTAATGAAGCCTATTAATAGCTTTGCAGAGAGGCACTGACGCATCTCGGCTATAAGGACTTGGAATTAAAGCTGAGGAGAATAATTATCTTTGCAGACTAAGTTTTCCCAAAATGAGCAGTGAATTTAAGTGCTCGGAGATACTTTCAAAGGGCTGTGATTTTTCAGATAAGGTTTCTAAAAATCAGGCTTGCTCGAGACATCTCAACTTGGGCTGACACAAACTGAGGCAAAGGTCTCTAATCACTGTTGGAAATGTGGGCCAAACGGCTGTATTCAGATCACAGCTGGGCAGTGTCACAGCACACCTACTGTTTTCCTCCATGAACAGTTGGTTTATTTGATAACTGTTGTTTCCAAACAAAAAAAGCTTCTTTAGTATGTTTCTGAAACAGAACTCTGGCAGTGGGAGGTGGTTATGGGTGAGGCCCAGCAGCAGTGCTGGCTTTCCACTGGTGAAGAGGAGAGTGAACGACCTTTGGGGCTGTCCAAATTTCATCAACTTAAACATTCCTATCAGGGACTAAAATAAGTTACACCTTCATCCTTCAGCTGTTGATCTGATCTAAGTGTGATGCCCCTAAGTTAAGTATATTAAGGTAATTTGGTGTTGATAATCATCTTGGGCTCCCTGACAAAAATCAAGGAATCACAGAATGATAGAATGGCAGGGGTTGGAAGGGACCTCTGGAGATCATCCAGTCTAGCCACCCTGCCAGGGCAGGCCACACAGGAACATGTCTAGGTGGGTTTTGAAAGCAAAGATTTGCTCAAGGCATAATGGACAGACCCGACAACAGAGATGGGAACAAATGTGCTCTCTGCTTTACAGCAGAATTTGCCTTTGTTTCTCCAGGGTTGCCTGGTCAGTTCACTCCTTTCTTATTTAGTTCACTTCAGACAGTACAATGCAATTGGGCTCATCTGTCAAGTGTTCTCAGGTAAGGTATGGATATTTATTCTTAGAGAGCACAGAAACTATGGTCTGTACTCAGGTTTTCATTATTTCTCACAGGACACAGATATATCAGTCAAGCTGCAGCTAAAATTGATGTGGATTTTGATTATGATGGACCTCTAATGAAGACAGAAGTTCCTGGACCACGATCTAGAGTAAGTTTCCAAGTAGTAGCTTGTTTGTTTGGTTTTTTTCTTTGGCTGTGTTTAACTTGCAAGAAAACAGATCTTATTCCAAACCTTAAATCTGACATGAATCAACATCGTTTCACAACAGTTTATGCCCATTTTTATCATGATGGTGAGAATGAAAAGCTCATCAAAGAAATGTCCTTCTCTGAGAGATGAATTTTGACTGTCAACTTCCTGTATGGAGTAATTTGAAACAACAGAGCATCAGTCTGATGAAACATCTCAGGCTTGGTTACTTGTGCTTCTGCTGAAACAGAAACTTAGTTGGCCTTTTATGATGTGAAATAATGCTCTGGCTTAGAAATGAAGCAGGAGTTTCAATCTACTGGACACTGTGTTACTCTGGCAGAGTCAATATTTGTGTGTGGTTGGGTTGGTTGGTTTGCTTTTGTTTTTTAAGTTATTCTTGTTGTTTTGTTGGTTTTCTTTTTTTTTTAAAAGGAACTGTCTTTCTAGAACCAATGTGCCAGTGCCCCTTCTCTGCCTTCTCGTTTTCTAATTGATCTCTTGTTTTCTCAGTTCAGTTGCCCAGTACAGCACAGGCCACTTTCCCTTTCTGGAGATATAATGACACTGTGCAGCCCATGTAGTTCTGCCTGCCAGTTACTTTTGACTGTAATATTTGCAAGATGCACTCCCAAAGCTCAGGTGGCAAGCAGAGTTGCCTAATAAGCACATAGGAGTGCAAGTTTTGCACATGATTTATGCAATCATAAAGAAAGAAACATACGTTCTTCAGTATTTGGCAGTTACATACCTGAGACTCTTTGATGTTTGTTTTTCTACAGGAATTAATGAAGCAGCTGAATGGCATTCAGGTAATTTGTTAAGTTTTTTGAGTTTGGGGGTGTTAATACTGTGATACAAGTTTTGTATTATTAATTTCATACCAAAAAAAAAAAGGTGAAACACAGACTCTGGGTTTCATCACTGAGTATATTATGTCTGGTATTTATGTGCCTTGGAGTAGAATAATTTTTAGCATATTTTGAATACTGAGAATTATTTTTCTAGGATCAGTGTTTACTCTTTAAAGACAGTGGGCAGTGAAAACATAGGTATATTTGAGCTTGAGCTTAAAAGGATGTCAACCTAAGTGCACCTTGCCTTCCCAAGATGAGCAGTTCCTCAGCCTGTGCTCCATTTTGATAAGAACAGTGCCTACTTGCCCTTCTAACAGTCCCTCTAGACAAACAGCTCTACAGTTAACTCCCATGCTGTGAGGTTAGTTGCACCTTCCTACACACTGCTCCTTGATTAAGCATTGTTTGTGTTTTCCCTTGAAGAATGCAGAAGCTGTACACTTCTTTTGCAACTATGAAGAGAGCCGAGGGAACTACCTAGTAGATGTGGATGGCAATCGCATGCTGGATCTCTACTCTCAGATTTCATCCATTCCAATAGGTAGGAGACAGTTCTACCAAAACTTCTGTCCTCAAACTGTCCTTTTCTTACCTCAGCCACTACCAGAGACGTTGGCTGATGAATTAAAAAACCTGAAGCAGCCATCAAGTGTGCCTTGGGGCAGTCAGGGTACACAGGGTAACACTCTGTGTTATGTAGTGGTGGTTTTGACTAGCTGAAGAAACTACAGGTGAGCTGTAAACATGGAATTTGAAGTAAATAGTGGTACCTGCAAGAAGCACTATAAGGAAGTTCCACGATTTAGGTTGGCTTTGTTTGGATTCATGTACTTTGTGACTGTAACAGTATGTTACTGGCTTAAACGTTAACAAACATAACTTAAATGGTTTAACATTATATGGGTTAGTTAAAATTTCAAACAGTGACCTATGGTGCTGAGTGAAAGCAAAGGTGGCAGGTCATCTGGGACTTGCCTAGTGCTTGGGAAAGTATGTTGATTTTATTTATTTATTTATTATTATTTTTTTATTATTCTCCCTCCATGAAGCATTTTGAGAAGGAAAAGAAGCAAGACAGAGATGTGAGCCCCAGCTGTGAGGAACAGAGCTTTCAGCTGATACTCAGTTTGTTTGTTCCTTGTCTCTTGTTACATTCTCAGTAGCTTAAAATTACATTTCTGTAGAAGCAAAAAGAGCAGAAGTGGTGGAATAATTCAAAAGGTAGATGTTGTGCTATGTATAGAAATTGTGATGACTCAAAATCATCCCTACAGGCCTCCTTCATTGGAAAACAGAATTTTTGATGTTCAGGTCATTACTAAATTTTTGGCATCTAAGACTTGCAATGGGTTTTCATTTATCCCAGACTCCTTTGCAGACAGTTAATATATTTTGCTCTTTTGTAGCATCTCAGTGAAATAATTCCAGAACTCTTTGATGTTTGTATCTTATTTTCAGCAACACAAGGTATGGGTATTTTTCCTGTTTTAGAGGCTGCATTAAGATAGCTTTGTCACTGCTAATGTGGAAGTAGGGGTGAGACAGAGGAGCACAATGCTTGTATTTCAGTGCTCATCTTACTTAATTGTATTTTAGGTTTCTAGGAAAGGAAGGACATTTAGTGTTCAAGACAACACATAACAAGTTGTCTAGTTCCTCCTTCACTTGTGGCAAGGCCCTCCCGAGGATAAGCTGGGGTTTTTTGTTCCTCAGCCATGAAGGAACTAGAGTACACTGCTTCACACACTTTCTCAGATAATGGCTCAGTGAGGTGTAGCAACAAGAAATAAATGGGAATTTAATACTTATAGGCTGGCAAAACTAACTGAACACACAGCATTAATTTATTTTTTAAGTTGTATTAAATGACAAGACTGAATGTCTGAAGCTGCACAAGTTGCTACTAATGTCCCTCTTAATGACAGTTAAGTTCTAGGCTGAGACACCAAAACAAGATCACAAGGCGCTTGTTAGTCATCTGTGCTTATCTCTCTGCAGGTAAATCCAATAAAACCTGTTATGAATCTGTCAGGACTCCACAAGATTTAATAATGATTTGCTATACTAGAATATATTTATCATCAGAGGTTGAGAGGTAATAAGTGTCTGTGTGGAGAGATAAGAATTAAAGTACAAAAACCTCTAGGCAAAGATGTTCTGGGCTGTTTCTTCCTGAAAAACACAAACAGAAACAGTTTTTTACCACACAGTGTTTGGAAAGCTGTAGTACAATGCACTCCTTTAAACCTGCAGCTGACCTTTCTCAGAGTTAGAAACCCTGTGGAGCCAGATGTGAGAGGGGATTCACTGTGTGTTGTGTTTACTAGCAAACATCCTGGAACAGCAAATGAAGCAATCTGTTTTTCAGTGCTGGGAAGGTCTGCTTTTGTTTGGGGAGATGTAGAGAGGTGTAATTGGATGTTATTGACAGCAGCCTGCTGCTCAGTTCAATTAGATTCTTCGGGCTTTCTCCAACTTGTTATTTTAGCCGCCTCCAGTTTTCTCCTGTTTGGGAACAGGCACATCCATGGGCTTGGAGGACATGTACTTTCCTGTCATGTTGATCTAGACACACAGCAAGAGTGATGAAGCAAATGCCCTTCTCTTAAGAGCCTGCTCTGTCAGTTCTTATAGAGAGTATTTGAGAGTAGATTCGTAGAGCTCCAGAGCCCTGTGCTGGTCACTGTCTGTCTGCCACCTCCATCTAGAGCAATTTGACTCTGCCTGCCACCATTATGTAATGACTATTTAACCATGTCCTTCTTCCTGGTGTTGGTTTTATGGCTGTGAACCCACGTAACCGTTTAGCATCTTTCTACACGTCGACCTACTCTTCAGAAACAGGTTTTGAGGATTCTCTTCTTTTTCTGGTTTCTGTTTGAGGATGCACCAGTAGATTAGGGGGTGTTAGGAGGAAGGCTGGGCCATCAGCCTGAGATTAAGAGAATGGGAGAGACATCTTGTGTGGGTGGAAAAGGGTAAGTTTTGGGCAACAGAAGCCTTGGGTTTTTTATTACGTAAGGTAAGATGCAAAGATCTCTGCACTCTTCATGCATCTTAACACCAGCAACAGAATTACATGTTTTTACAAGCAATACCAGAGTTAGTGTCTAAGCTTCTGAAACAATGGTAGCTATTTGTAAGAAATTTCTGTAAGGCTAAGTTTGGAGGTTTCTAAAACACTAGGGACACTCCAAGAGGTGCTCTCAGCGGGGTAGCTACAGCTCTGTGACACAGCTTTCAACTGTCATTCCCTCCAGACAAACAACAGTTCTTCCCATGACAGCATGTGCAAAGCAGACTTAGTTGTCTGTGTCCCAAATAACCACTTTCATTATCTTCAAAATCATTTTAACAGATTCTTTGCAGCATAACATGAAGTTAAAACAAGCTGGATGTTTCCTTGTTTTGAACTAAAATACTCAAAATGGAGTTTATAATTGATTTGTTATCACAGTTTCCTAATGCTTCGTTGTTCAGACAGGATAATCAGTGCTATTGTCATTCAGCTAGAAGGAGGAGTTCAGAGGCATGATAAGCTTTTGTAATAAAATTGAAGTGGTCTGACTTCTTGAGCAGTAGGGAAGATGAGGTTTCCAACTGTTTCTCCAAGGGGAATATAAAAGATGATAATCTCTGGCTTTGGCATTCATACATTAGAAATCAGGCTTAAAATGTTGTTTTTTCTGAGCTTCTTTGGTGAAGTGTTTTTTGTTGGTTTTCTCTGGGTTTTGTTTTGGTTTTTTTTTTTACATCAGATATGTTTACCTCTGAGCAAGCAAGTTATCCCATAAAATGTCATTGGGTGTAAATTAAGCACCTTTGTTGTGTTAAACCCAGAGCATTCTTGGTATCTTGATGTTTATGGGTAAAAAGGACAAACTGTTGCATCTTTTTCCAAATAAAAGTTTGTTGTGTTGAGTGCCCCCCACCCTGAGAGTCGGGGAGCGCCCTGGAGCCCTTGGCAGAGCAATGCTGGGCTCCCAGGGCTGACCCTGCTGTGCCATAATGTGCCCATTGCAGGCATCAGCAATGAGAAACCATCTCGGAGAAGAGCGCTGCCCTGCGCCATCTGCTCTCTGCTCAGGGGCTAAAAGCCCTCGCTGGTATTTTGCCAGTACATTGTAATGTGCTGAAACTGCAATGGCTAAACCAGCTTCGTTTGGGAAATCAGTACATGTGGGCTTTTCTTTGTTTCTTATGGTCAGCTACTGGGGAATTGCATGAAAGAAAAGCATCAAGGGGGGAATATTTGTTCCTAAGCTTATTTTACAATGAGGAAAAATGCAATCAGTTAAAAAGCACAGTGGGAGGGAAAATGCTTTGTTACTGTGCTAGGAATAATCAGTTTGATGTTCAAGGAGGATAGAAATTGCTGTGAGTCTAGAAGTATAGCAGCAGGTGCCGTGAAGGGCCGGAGCTGCGTGGGGCACCTCCTGCTGAGGTTCAGCCTGGCAGAAGCATTTCTGAAATGCACGGTGGGTGGCTGGTGCTCAGGGAGAGCCCCGTGAGCCGGGCACGTCAGGGTCACGGTGAGTGACGGGGGTAAGCAGCCTGCTTCAGGCAGAGGAAACTGGGGGTGCTTCTATCCCACAGCTAAATAGTGGCTATCAGAAGCAATGGCTTGTGGGCTGCACTGGCAGAAAGTCATGTAACTGCAGAAGAGAAAGTGTACTGTAGAGAAAACAAATACGTGTGGGGACCTACGAAGAGACTGAGCAAGCAATTAATACTATCAGTCCTGCAGTGCTTGGGAGAAACTATGATGCTTCAGTGAAGCCCATCAGGCAAAAGGTCCATGTCATGTTCATCTAGTTTTGCATTGTTTTTAACTTTCAGTACTAAAATATGTTTTGCTATTGCCTGAAATAAAATCTGTACCAAAGTTCCAGATAATACATTTTGTAAGAGAAGATGGGTTTGCCCTACTTGGAAAGAAGTTATTAGTAGTTAAAACATACAGGTTACACAGAAACAGTAAAGCATTAAGGTTATTCTCTACATTAGACTTTATGTTAGTTTACTGAAACCAGAGAGAAATAGCTCTTTCCTTTCTTTGCTCTTTTTAATTAGGTTACAGCCATCCCTCTCTGATAAAGCTTCTACAGCAGCCACAGAACTTGGTAAGTGAATTAAAACATAAGGTACTTGAAGGAGTCCTCTCCTGCATTATTTTTTCTATAGTTCAAGAACAGTGTTTCCAAAAAAGTATTTTAGCAATGTTCTTGAGTGAAGATTTTTGACCCTGCAAGGCACTGAATTTCCTCGAGAGAGAATACAGTATTTTGAATAAGAAAATGATGCCCTAAACCTGGAATGCTGTGGGTGGGTTTGGAGTGGGGTGGTGGTGGCTGGTTCCCATCTCCTAAGTACAAAGTTGACCAAACCACTGACTTGTCCTTGAAAAATCAAAAGCAACAGGATTATTGAATAACTGCTTCTTAAAGTATCTTTCTGTTTTCCCAAACAGTATACTGAGAGTGACTGGAAATAGCCTGGATTAAATGATGGGCATTGTTGAAATTAAGTTGCATTCTATTTCAAGCTGCTTTTTTTCACTGCTTGGACAAATGTTTTGGATTCCATAATGATTTTGTGCAAAATGTTAAACTGTAACATTTTGGGGCATAATTGCTTATTCATGTAGTACATAGATGAACTGAGCTCGCTGGCTTTTGACTCCACATCACTAGATCCTGTTGGTTGTCCTGCTTTAATGAGCTGAGTCACTGTTTCTGCAAAGCAGTAGTAAGTGTGCAGGATGCCTGCAGGGGCAGAGCTGGTGTGGGCCAGTTCCCTCTCGGACCTGCATTTCCTTTCCAAAAGAGCCTGCTGGCTCACTCCACAGACTGGAAACTGGGAGCCAGCATAGAAGAGAAGTGCAGGCATTTGGGCTCCCTGGACTGACTGGCTTTTTGGAATTCTCATTTCTTCAGGTTGAGAAGTTCTGTCTTCCCCAGAAGGAAAAAAAAAATTTTCAGAAAAATGCCAGGACTAGAAATGCTGGATTATCAAAGGCAGACCTGGATATTAAAGAAGCACTACTGTTTCTAAACACTGATGTTAACGCATTAAATTTTTTTCTGATAGCTATTAGAAGATAGCAATACTTTCATTATAATGCAGCAGTAGGTAAAGTCAAATTAAAAAAAAACCAACCCACAACAAAAAACCAAAACAACAAAAACCAAACAGACAGAAAACCACCAGAACCAACAAATCTATTGTCTGGTGGGTGTCGCTGATGTGCTCACTGGAAAGAGAAGGTAAGAGGCTGACAGCTGGAAGCCTGCAGTAAGAGAGACTGCCTCAGAGTGCAATATGAAGGGTGCTACCAGAACCCCTCCCCTGTGAAAATGAGGGATGTAACTGTTCTGATTCCTGGCCCCTGTGACAGCTGCGTGGAGAGGGTGTCACTGAACTGGCACTCGACTGCACACGCGGGTCTCTGGCGGGCTCTAGCCAGGGCACAGCACAAGCAGGGTGGCTGTTCTGCAGTGCCAAGAGCTGTGAAGGGCCAGAACTTGAGCAAACCTGGCTTAGATGGGTGTTTGCTGAGTCTGACTGCAGAAGTGCCAGCTTTGCTGTCTAAGTAATGCACACCGAGGTAGAGCCCTTGTTTAATGTTAACGAGGGAAATGGTGGTTTCTAGTAGGGATTTTTTGTTCAGGTTGTTTGCAATGCTCCATGTACCCTCTTTATAGCCAGCTTTATAACCAGGATCTGCATCTGTTCATTTGAGACCATAGCAGCTTGATGTCGATGTTGTTTTTCTCGGTACTGAGTTTCTCATTACCAACAAAAGGAAAATACACTTTTCTGCTTAATGGCAAATGCTGCCAATTGACCGTGACAGCCCACAATCAAATTCATGACAAATTGATGGTCTCATTTTTCTAACTTTCTATAAAAATTTACTTCTAAACTGAGGTGAAGTCACGTGAGATTTCTCATGCATACTAAACAAAAACTTTTGTACATATCTTTCAATAACATCTTTTTTTTTTTTTTTTTTAATGTTGAAAGAAACATTGTTTTGGAGGTGATGTGCTTGTACAAGTTACAAAGCCCTAGCTCATACTTATGTGATTCTTGGTTTCCCCAAGAATTCTGATGACATGTTCTTACAGGTACAGTGTGACCATGCACAACTCTTAGCTGTGATCCACATGTCTGAAAAATGAGTACTTTTATTGAGGAAAAAGACTGAAGGATGCTGATAAACATGGACCTTGAGTTGCACTGAAAATATTAATGTTTTGGAGGAGGCAGTCTGTCTCCTCTGGAGACCCACAAAGACTTAAGTCATCAAAGCTCAGCCTTTAATTTCAATGATAATTTGTTAAAACAGTAAACATCTAAAAAGGGAAAATAATGCTGTGTTGCAGCTGGCACATTTATTAAGCTTGTCTATTTCTGAGCTAGTTTTTAAAAGTAGCACGCTGTGAATCAAATAAGAGTACTTACACAGACTAAGAGCAGTGATTTTAATCCATGACAATTTACTTTAACTGTATAAATTTGACAAACTCATCTCCTTTAGTGGAATGGGAAGACGGGTTTGTACCAGAGCTGCTTTTTAGAAGCTCCTGTGTGGACAGCAGGCTCAGCTCTCCCACCAGCTGCTGTTTCTCAAAGGTGTGAATCCTGATGTGGCCAGTTCATAGGACCAATAGGATAACTCAAGTTGGAAGAGACCTCGGGTAGTCTCACGCACAGCCTCCTGCTCTAGGAGCACTGGCTGTGAGAACAGATTGAGTTGCTCAGGGCTTTAGCTGGGGTCTTGAAAATGTCCAGGGAGAGAGACTGCATAACCTCTTTGGGCAACCTGCCCACTGCTTCACTTTTCTCTCAGTGAAGAAGCTTTTGCTTATATACCCAGATTAGTACCTCTTGTGTTGGAGCCTGGCTCCATCTTGTCAGTACCCTCCACCCAGGTTTCCTGTAGTCTCTGCTGTGGTTCCACAGGCTCCCGCATCAACATGTTCAGCCAGGTAGTTTCCCAGAAGGCTATGGAATTCCAGTTAGGAAAGATTGCCTTGCATCCAGGAAGGGTACAGCAGTATGAGTGGCTCCTGGCCCATGTCAGACCTCAATTGGGAAGTGGAAAGGAGAAAACTGGGAAGGTAGAAATCTGTTGTAGTAATGCACAATAAAGGATGTACCTGCAGTTCAGGCTGAGGCACTGACAAGGGTGGCTGTGCAAACTGAAGGCCCTTTACTGCAAATCATCAAGCTCTGTGAAAACAGTACAGGGTTGGAAAGGAATTTCAGCAACACCTCTGGGTGTATCAGTCAATGTTCTTGAGCTTGATTAAGCTTGATTAAAGCATGTTGTTGAGTAGTGAGGTAGTAACACATATGGTGGCTTCTTGCTGATCTCCCTGCTGCACCTGCCAGAGGACTCTAGAAGGGAGACAGCATGCTCTGTGTGCTTGTAGGAATCGATTGTACTGTAGCCTTGTGTTGCTGATCCTTGCATGTGTGTCATCTTTCTCAGATGTAGCCCATATCCTTGACATTTACCTTTGCTTTGTTCCCCCAAATCCCACTGTAATCATATCAGGAGGATGTTTATAACCACAGCGTTCTGAAATGGTCTGTCTTGAAGCTCAGTAAGGAAGAAGGTGCTGCTATCCTAACTGAATTTAGATTTAGCTGCTCAAGCTGAAGGCAAGTAATTAATTTTTAAAGTGTATTTCCCATGTATAAAGAAAATTGAGATTGAGCAACTCAAATGGCAATATTGGAGAGCAAATGTCAGTATCAGTTAGCATGCACCTTTTCTAAAGTGTCCTGCAAGAAGAAAGTATTAAGGATTAGACAGAAAATAATATTAAAAGAGATTAATATTATTTCCTGGTTTTAAAACTCCTTGTGCCAAGACAACAAATTTCTGGCTGGTATCTGTAACTAGACTAAAATGTAACTACCTTGACTTCAACATTATATTTTTCATGTTATAGCAAAAATTAACTGGTTTTCTTCCTTTGTATTTCTAGAGCACTTTTATCAACAGACCTGCCCTAGGAATTTTACCTCCAGAGAACTTTGCAGAGAGACTGAAGGAATCTTTGCTATCAGTAAGTCTGAGATAGCAGTGATGAGTTACCATGCCACGGGGTGGTACGGATTTTAATAGGAAGCATTAGAGATTAGCTTTTTGTCCACCTGCCTTCCCCATGAAAGCCATGAGATCAAATCTCTTCCTCTGACTTGACAACTGAACGTCAGAGGGTGACATGTCTGCTCTGCACAGATACTGCCTATATCATTCTGGATTCAAGAATTGATGAGAAAACATGTTTTCACTAACTTCTGTTCACTGTGCTTTAGTAAGAGGTAGTGGAGTAAGTGACTTCTGTTTGTCATGATTTAAATTTGAAGATCCTTGGGACTGAAACCGAGTCAAACCTCCTCAGCTGCAGTTAACACTGGCTTTCCTCAGCCTAGCCACAGCTGGTCTCCTGTTATACTGCAGTTTCTGATGTTAAGGACTGATCAGTATTATCATCACTTTGCACTCCACTTGAGCGTATTATCTTGGAGTAATTTTCCATCTTCCTTGACAGGTGGCTCCTAAGGGCCTGTCACAGGTGATGACCATGTCTTGCGGATCCTGCTCCAATGAAAATGCCTTTAAAGCAATATTTATGTGGTACAGAGTGAGTAAAATACTATTATTTTTTGTAGGTTTAGATGTGGAAATGAGTATTTATTTGTCATCATAACTGTTACTGTAAATCAAAGAGAAGCTTGGAAGTTATCTTGTTGATGGTGTTATTTATATTCAACCTAACATAAAATCATTAGCTTTCACTTTGTATTGACACAACTTTAGAAATTATAAGGAAAAGGAAGTACAGAAAATGCAGATTGCAGTCAGTATGTGAGAGCTACGGTCAGTGTCTTCATTGGCTTGAATTTGGCTACAACTACAGGATAAGTATCTGTGGCGTTTTCTTGTGTCTTTTGCAGAACAAGGAGAGGGGCCATAATAATGTCACAAAGGATGAACTGGAATCCTGCATGATTAACCAGGTAACATTTATTCTTTATCACACCTACAGATTGGTTTGGTTTTATAGGGGAAGATTGGAAGGAAAATTTTGGTTTACGATCTCTTAAGTGAAACCTCAGTTTTGTAAATTTAGGAAATGGTGAAATACAAACTATTCCAAACAAATATCAAGACCTGCCCTTTGTAATTCTTTTGCCTCCTTCCCAGTTGTGATCTGAATGTGTATTAGTAGATAGGGTGGAGGGTTAGCTCCGAGTATATCCTTTTACTAAATTCCAGGTTGTATTCAGTTTGCTTGGCTGCTGTCATGGTTCCTTTTCATTCTTGCTAGAGAGTCACCAGGAGTGCCCAGGGCAGCTGGCACGGGGTTGGCCCAGCCTCTCCTCCCCAAGCCCCTGCAGCCAGCTCTGGGCATGGCCACTCAGTACACGTGGGCTCTAGCTGGGACAAAGGGTTGAAGCACTGGGCTGAAGGCTCAACCTTTGGGTGAGCTCCTGTGTGCAGAGATATAATTATGACACAGTATAAACTTCCAGGTGTTCATTAGTATTAATGATGCATTTGGGGAGATTAGACAGTTTTCAGGGGACAGACAGTGCCTTTGTTCAGTGGTGTTCCAACACCAATTCAGGGTGCCTGGCAGTGGGAGAGGAAAGCGATCTGCACACTAACAGAGGCAGCAGCTTGGCTGCAGCCATCCCTTGTGCCTAGTCACAGCAGGTGCCCACAGCTGCCCGTGGCACCGCCCGCTGACTGCCCTCCTGTCTGCTCTGCTCTGCTTGCAGCCCCCTGGCTGTCCTGACTACACCATGCTCTCCTTCATGGGTGGCTTCCACGGGAGGACCCTGGGTAAGCAAAGCGCTGTGGGCAGCACAGCCCTTCCCCTGCCCTCCTCTCAGCCTCTGCACTCACCTGTCACTTCACTGGCCTTTTCAAAACGTGGTTTTTTCCTTGGACAAATAAACCCACTTCTCCACTGGACACCCTCACCAGTACTCAAACAGAATATTTGAGTGACAGTGGGAATTAATTTTCTTTTTGTTGGTTTTTTTTTTGTTTGTTTGTTTTGGTTTTTTTTTTGGTTCAGGTTTCTTATTTTCATCCTGAATCCAAGTTTTCCTGTCTAAATTAGCAGGTGTCAACTGGAGAAAAATCACCACAACATACAAAGAAGTTGTCACTCATTTTTACAATTTTATACTGGGCTCAGTCCCTGTTCTAAATGTGTTACCCAGGCATGCTGCAATTCTGAGTTTTGAGCAGTTGCCTTTGGACAGGTGAGACCCATCCTGTCTGGGCAGCCTGTTACTCTGAAACAGTGCATGTGGAAAATTATGCTTAAAATCTAGAGCAATCCACTTAAGATTGACTAAATCTAATTACCCAGTATTTCAGAAAATGAAGTACAAGTGTAGATCAGGTAAGATAATTCCACAGTCCTAGTGTCAGGCAATTTTTCACCTCTTGGTAGCTTTTTTCCTGCATTGTTCCTAGCCATGTACTAGTTTAATGTTTGCTTTTCTTGGTTCAGGTTGCCTAGCTACAACTCATTCTAAAGCAATTCACAAGTTGGACATTCCCTCGCTGGACTGGCCTATTGCTCCATTTCCAAGGCTAAAGTATCCTCTGGAAGACTTTGTGAAAGAGAATCAACAGGAAGAAGCCCGTTGTTTAGAGGAGGTAAAAAATTCACTGGCAGCTTTCTGTTGCTTTTGTTTTAAAATGATGAATAGTGTTAGTGGGATGAACTGCTTCTCACTATAAGAATGTTTTCAGGGGTTGGGACAGTGTGTGATTAAAACAGCATTCACTGTTCTTACGGTCAGAAGTTTCTGGCTGCCTTTCAGAACAGCTTCCTGTGACTTAAGAGCACTGCATGGATCATTGCAAAGTGAAATTCTACATCCAGGAGAACCTGTTTTACCACAGTGAAATTGTCAGATCTTGCAAAGGGATGTGGACTAATAGTGAGCACAGTGTGTGAGGGCTCATGCTTGAGAGTTGGTGGAGCTGAACTGGAGCATCACAAGTGCCCGCAGAGGAGGTTGTGCTGTGCTGAGGGAGCCCAGCAGCACTCTGGATGGCTGTGCAGAGCTGCAGCAAAGAGACTTCTTACTCAGACCTGCCTAGCTTCAGACAAATCAAGAAAGCACAGCAAAGTCCCAGTGTTTGCTCCACGATAGCTTGGGGTGGGGGAACTGTGATGCACAAAATTAACCTGCAGACTTAAAGTCATTATTTAAAAAACCCCAAGCAAGTAAAAAGCTGAATGCTTTCTTGGAAAGCCTGCAGACTGGCTCACTGGCACCCTTTGGAAACCACTGCTCTACACAGCCTACCCTGGCTGTGGGCCCTGAGATCTCCAAGGGGTATTTTCAGTACAAATGACACTATTCATCCCAGCAACTGGTGCTACAGGGTTAACTAAAACTTCTCTGTAAGCTGCTTATCAGCAATTGGATTTCTGCACTATTCCATCCATCTAAAATTAAAGTATCTGATATAGGGGACTAGAAAAAAATGAATTTACCAGATTACCTTCTTTAATACAGTAGCTGAGTTTTTTGTTTTCTGACACAATACCTGTTTTCTTCTATATTGCTTAGGTGAAATGACAGCAACAACAGAGCAAGCTACAGTGGTTTCTTTTCCACCATACTTCAGCTGAAACTTGTTAAGACCTTTAATGTCATTGTTTAGGATGTGATTTAAATTTAAGCATTATTCAGGAACAAGAGAGCAGTGTCCAATGCTGGAGGAACTACTTGTTAATTCCTTGCATTTCCTGACACCATAGTCAGGAATGTCTATGAAAAGTTGGAAGTTCTGTTGCTAAGACTTAATCTTTCTGTGAGGAAATGTGCTAACGTCCTGAATGGAGAATGTTTCATTTACAGGTGGAAGACCTGATTGTAAAGTACAGGAAAAAGAAGAAGATTGTAGCTGGAATCATTGTAGAACCAATACAATCAGAGGGTGGAGACAATCATGCTTCAGATGACTTCTTCAGAAAGCTACGAGATATTGCCAGAAAGGTAACACAGTTGAACATGCAAATAACTTCTTGGTGTCTCTAGAGACCTGCACCCCTGCTGCAGGCACTTCACAGATCTCCTTAGGAGCAGCTGGGACAGTCAGACATTAGTAGACTTCCCTCAGGGGCTTTGAAACTGGCACCCAAACTCCTCCCAGATATTTTCAGGTTTCCTCTATAAATGTTCAAGACTATAAATTGTACTTTGTTTGTGAATTTAGGTAGAAAACATATTTCTGTTGCCTTTAAAAAAAAAAAAAAAAAAAAGCTGAATTTTTAATTGTGAAATCTAGTGCACAATGAGAGCAATGGTATGGGGGCTGAGGAGGGGAGGTTGGGAGTGGTGAAGAGAGGAAGGAGGGATGAGAATGTAATTGGCTTGCATTTATCTGTTCACTAAGGAAAGTACTGCCGTGCTGGAAATGAGTGCTCACAATCCTTGCTCTTTGTTTGTCTCTGCAGCATGGCTGTGCATTCTTGGTAGATGAGGTGCAGACTGGAGGTGGCTGCACAGGAAAATTCTGGGCACATGAACACTGGGGCCTGGATGATCCAGCTGATGTGGTAACATTCAGTAAGAAGATGATGACAGGAGGATTTTTTCACAAAGAGGAGTTCAGGCCAAATGCTGTAAGATTCTGAGTGAAACTTGAACTCTGTGCTAAGAGGTGACCCATTCATGAGGAACTGTAATGGCCAGGGAAGAGATGAGTTTTCCTTCAGTAATGCAGGTTCAGCTTGATGGAGCTGCTACTTCATAGATAATTTGCTTGGCACTTACACAAAAGCTGTCATCACTTCTTCACTTTCATTCCAGTTGCTGTCAGTCACAAAGGTCATAAGCTGGTGGGAGTGAGCAGAGAGCTGGCTTTAGCCTAATGAGCTAACCTTAAATACAAAATCCAACCATAAACTGACCTCTTTCCATAGGGCAATTTGGTATCTTCAGAGCTTCCATGTCAGCGTTACAGATTCTGTCAGCAAGATTTCTTCTTTGCATTAATGACATTTTAGATGTAATAAATTAGAGGGACAGGCATAAAGCTTGAATATAAAACCTGTACAGATGATGCTGATTTGAGTCATCTATAGCAGTGTTTCATTGAGATGTCAACAGCAAAGACAGAATGTATTAAATTTGCAGCATAAAGCAGTTGCCCTTTGTTTCTGCTCAGCAGGGCAGCTGTAATTTGCTCTCACAACAAAAACCAAAACAAAATGGGGTTGGTGAGATTAGTGCATGTTTTTTTCATACACCAGATGTCTGCATTAACGGTTTGATGGCTTGATTTGCTTTATTAGAATGATTTGCCTGTTAATATGTCCTCACAACTGTCTTTTCACCCTTTCCCAAGCCCTATCGGATTTTCAATACCTGGCTTGGAGATCCATCCAAGAACCTTATGCTTGCTGAAGTCATTAAGGTTATTAAAACAGAAGACCTTCTAAACAATGCAACCCATGCTGGGAAAGCACTGCTGACTGGACTGCTGGATTTACAGGTAAACATTTGGAATGACTGGAGATAAGGAGAAATTTGCTGATCAGGTAGGAGCTGACCTCATCCACTTTAAACACTTGGACTGAGGTAGTCCAGCTTGGGCGTAGACAGTACCTTGCTGGTTTAGGTACTTCAGTAAAAGCCTGAGCAAAGCTTTCTCTTCCTGACTTGAGAATGCTAGTTTTATATAGCTTAATCCAAATGAAGGGTGAGCCCCAAATTATCTGTAGGTATGGACTGCAGTTGCTAGCAGTCTCTTGCACCACAGCTGGCATTTAATTGTTCCAAAGTTATTTTTAAAGGAAATGCCACCTTGTTTTATTACAGTTCCATTGGGCTGTTGAAACAAGAAAATTGCAGCTTTACCTCACTTGACGAAGTTCATTCACAGCTTCAACTACAGAGAACAAAAATCAAATGGGCATTTAAGGGCAGGTTGCAGATGCCCACTTCCCAGAAGGAATTCTGCACAGGATACAGCCAAACACGTTCTCTGCTTCCTCCATAACTTCAAGAAATAACAGGCAGAACACAAAATGTTACCTCCATCCTTGGGAGGGCCAGAATACAACCAGTACTGTTTTAAAAAGGTTAGTCTTACAGAGGATGGTAACGGACAGTGAGAGGCATGATACTATGCAAACATCTTAGTGCAGCATAAGATGCTGCCCCAGTCCAGATGATTTATGCTCTGGGTTTCCTGGAGTGCACTTTAGATATATCATAGTTTACAATTGCTTCAGGAGGCTCTAGGTAAGACTTTACTTGACCCAGCTCAGGGGTCAAGTAAAGTTTTACTCAGATTCATTCTCTTGTCCTGCTGCCCCCAGCCCGTGTTCAGCAGCTGCCTCACTTCTCTTTGCAGGCACGTTACCCCCATCTCATCAGCAGGGTGAGGGGAAGAGGAACATTCTGCTCCTTTGACACTCCAAATGATGCTACTAGAAACAAGCTAATTACAATAGCCAGGAACAAAGGTAAGAACGTTTGTGTGTGTGGACTGGCTTCAAACACCAAGCTGTAGCATACAGGATGCTTTATGTTCTTTATGTAGTATCAGAGGTCTGCAGTGACCTTAGGTGCACCTAGGCATGGCTTGCTTCTGGTAATATGAGGGAAATTAGAAGAAAGTTAACATAACTATCACTCAGAAGAACAGGGGAAAAAAGTATTAATTTTATGGAATACCTAATGATGAAATAAAACAAGCTGACTAAAATGTGCACAGACTAACAACTACATACCTCTTTTACTACAGAGCTTTTACCCCACTGTAGATAAGCCCTGGTAGGGGCATCTGAAGTCCAGCATTCTCTTTGAATGTAACTGTACAGGAGCCCTGGATTTGGCAGTTTTTGCTGTTACTCTTGAAAGAAGCAGGTGTGATACATCTGAACTATTCTGAAACCTAAATTTTAAGAGCATAGAAGACATAGATATACTTAGCTCTTGGAAACTAAGCCAACAGGGAGAGAAGGCAAGCTGTTTGTTTCATGGCTATGTTTAGAGGCAGGGTAAGCTTAGCTCAATGGTAGATTTTCATTGGCCAGAAATACTTAAATAATTATTCTGGGGTAAAAAACATCACACATTTGAAGTACTGCAGGAAGAAGTTTGCCAGCACTGAGATATTTTAAGTTGTTTTAATTAAAAGCTTAGTAGTTTAATAAGAAAACGACAAAGAAACCTACTGTGTCTTGTTCTGGCATTGAGGTATTAGCCAGTAGAGTATTGCAGCTTTAAAGTTCCAGAGCTCTGGGTGGAGTCTTTTCATTGATGGTGGGATTAGTCCCAACATTCCAGGTGTTTTACAGAACAGCCACAGGCACTCTCAGCATTCTCTGGAGTTGCTGAGGTCCCCCTGCATCACTGTGATGTATCACTGCATGCTTACCAGAGATGTAGGGAGCTGCTGTCGGCCCTCCACGAGGTGAACCTCATTTGGAGACTGCATCTTCTGGAGGGTGGACAAAGATGGAAGTGACTGGAGGGCCCCTCTGTTCTCTTTAGGTGTGGTGCTGGGAGGCTGTGGCGACAGGTCCATTCGTTTTCGTCCCACACTGATCTTCAAGGATCACCATGCACACCTCTTCCTAAACATCTTCAGTGACATCTTGGCAAACTTCAAGTAAAGAGCAGTCCTGTTGCACTGAACGGCCAGTTATGAAATTAGTTTGCATTAATTCATGTCTTCTCTACTTACAAGATAAGTGTAATGTCATAAACTAAGGTTTGTGTTCTGTCTGTAATCCTGCCCAAACCAAGCTGCTCCATGCAAACTCAAGCCAGGCAGAGCATTGGTACTGGTCACCAGCAGGTACGTGCATCTGTCCCACACTGTGCATTTGTAGAAGATGTGGCCCTCCATCTTCTGCCTCGGGTCATATTAATTGCAGAGTCCTTCATGGCCCTGTCTGTCTGTTTTATCTAAACAGGACCTGGTACAGGCTGTTTTCACAGGGAATCCCAGCAGATTTGCTCCAGAAGCAGCCACAAGTATGGCACAACCCTTAAAGCCACACGCCTGCCATACAGAAAGTGCCATTCTCTGATGGTAGCTGGAATAAAATCAGTGTTTCAAAGAAAGCTCTGCTTTCCGCCACTGCCAAGTACAGTATTCTACAGAATGATATCCAGCATTATTTCCTTGAGTCCAGCTGGCTGCCATACCAAGAGTCAGGATGGCAGCAGCTGCTCTGTGCCCAGGATAACCCTCCTGCAGCAGAGGCACTACTGCCCTCAGCACACATGCAGCACTGGGAGGCTGACCCCAGTACTTGTACTTTTTCCTCATCCTGGACTAAAAACCTTTGAGTTCTCTTACAATCAGACATGCACAGAGAAAACTATAACCTGACATATGCAACTTGACAAAGAATCACACGAAGCATGTTATTTCCACCTCTGTCAGCAATGTAGAATGATTTGAGATTATTTTACTACTGGCCCATACCACGATAGCCATGAATTGATCTGTTTCAAGTTGTACATGAATACTTGAGCACAACTGTTTGATCCTAGCCATTACATCAGAGCCACTACAGGGCAAATTGCACATTTATAATGCAAAATAATTCTATTTTTTGTTCTAATAGTTTGGTCTAACTCACTGTACTTCAGAGATCTTCTAAGGAAGCCACAGAATCAAAAAGTGTCAATTAATTTGTTTCTCTTCAGAGAATTTAATTTGTTTCTCTTCAGAAAATTGTTCTCGAGGTTTCTTGACTATGTAGTCTTTGCTGCTTGTTTAAAGCTGACTTGAACTAGGCCTGGTGCCTTTCTTTTTTCTTTTTCTTGGCTAATAAGCATCTGGATTTTGCTTACTAAGTTTAACTTTCTGGTATGCACTAAAAAGCAAGGACCAAGATGGATTTCACAGTTGCCCTATTAGGATCTGACCACAATTTAAAATTCTGTAACAAGAGACTGATGAGCAGTTAGAAGATTTACGTGTTCAATAGAGCTGCCAAAATGTGAAAGGTTTCTTAACCTGCTTTGAGAAGTGTTAATCGTGGTTTTCCCCTTTTATTTTTTGAGTGCTGATATTGGGAAACTCAAGTACCCTCATTTCTGCTAGCTTAAAAACAACAGGATTTCTGTAAACCTCTCTGCACAAACCAGAATTCTGGTACCAGTTGGTCAGAACCTGAGCAGTATTTTGAGCAGAGGCTGTAGAAATCTGGGAGAAGGACTGGAAAATAGGTGTTCAGCAAAACCTCACTGTCATCACTGTCCTCATAAGTGTAGTATCAGCAAGAAGAAAGTCAAACCAAGAACTGTATTTGACAGTATTTGGGGAATTAGTTTGTTCAGCAGTGCAGTAGTTTTAGTCAATGTCTCTAGCGAGTCTTGTACTTTTACAGAAGCAAAGGTCCAGTAATTTGAAGTCTTACCACATCTTCACTTTTATTATGAATACTCTAGGTGTTTTTATAATTTTTACTGACACTCAGTAACTGTATAATTGTGTACAAGATGTTAAGTCATGTTAGAGAATACATAGAAAGCACTGCAGCTGAAGCATATAAAGTTAATATTGTTTACAGCATACTGTGGACAGTGCCAAATAAATGTTTAAACAAATACTTAACTACACTTCATGGTATAACTAGTAACTGTACAAGGATTCACAACAAATGACATCTCATGTGTAATCAATATTCTTAAATAAAATATTTATAATTGAACTCTCCAGGGCTTTTTATTTTACACCCTGTACCTGCCTAAACTGAATCACAAGTGCATGTCACATTCCCATGAAGACAAGCTGAGCTACACAAACAGTTCACTGTATTTTGCTGCTGTGGTGTTTAACCCAAGGACCATTTCTCCTTCTCTTGTGATAGTGCTGTACCACACCATACTGCCAACATTTAATAATGGACCCCCCTACAAAGAAAAGTTCAACACAAAAAAACCCAGGGGTAGCCTGTGTGCTTAAAGGGCAATTTTACCTACCTGCACCACCAGAGAGGTTTTAATGCACTTGAGGAAGAAACATGGAAAAAAACCCACTCCAAATTTCTGTACTGGTGAAGGTCAGTTTATTTGCCAGTTTCAAATGAATTCACAGCCAGAAGGGCACTGCAAGGACTTAAAGTTTTACATGTTACAAGTGACTGAATCTCGGCTTTAAATCTCTCTCCTCGATTCTACTGAGGTTTTGGTTTTGTAAGAGGAGGAATCACAGTGAAGCCACACGTTTTCAGCCTTAACATGGCTTAAAGTGTCTTGACTTTTTTTGCACCATTTTGTGTAAATGCAGACGGGGGAGTAGGCAGAGGAAAGGGTATTTGGCAACAGAGCTGCTGATGTTATGATGTGCCCAAACATGTCAAGGGACACATGAGGATTTGTTTCCCAGACTATATCATAATCTTCACAGAAGACTGCTTCATTCCTGTAGCCAAAGAGAATTCTGGTAACATTTCCTGAAGCTTTTAGAGCTCAAGTGTTACGGCACTGATTACATGCCATTCATACATACAAAACAAACATGAATATATGCAAAAAAAGACAAATGGTTCCAAATATTTGTATGACCGTGAGGACTCAAGAAAGGATCATGGCCTGTTGTGTAATCCACCACATCACAGTTCAGGTATGGTTTTCCTTGATTCCATGAGAGGCTCCTGGAGCATGTTCCAGTATTTAACTGACCCTCACAGCTGAACTGCCCCTGTATTTTGTAACACACATCCTTGTTTTGCTCAGTTATGTTCACGTCCTGGAAGACCTTGCCAAGAGACCCCTACTCTTTGTACAGCATTACCAGTTGCCACAGTTGTGTCAAGGCATGAGCACCTACCTCCGCCAGCCAGCATTACTTACTGCATGTAAGAGGCACGGGTTAGTTTCAGGAGCCCTCCCAGCCAACACACAACTCGCTAAAAGAAACAAGAATTTAAAGTGAGGATGCATTTCACTTTGAGAATTTTCCTGTGTCAAACCAGGGTAAGAGGCCATCTGAAAGTCAGGGTCAGCATCAGTAATTTGGCCTCCTGTGGCACATGTTCTGCAGGACAGTTTAGACAACTGTTGGTGACAGTGCCCCATGTGATCACCGCATCTGACACCAAAGAGATGCTCCTCACACCTTCAGCTGCAAGGACATTTAATCCAGGGGATTGTTCTTTACCATTCCTACTTTCTACTCTGAGTGCACTCAGCAGCTGGCTTAGCATAGGAAAAGGACAAAGTATGTCAATTTGGGAAACTAATAAAACTTTAAAGAAGAATAAGCATAATGAACATGCATCAAGGAAAATCACTGGAAATTAGCTGCTGTATCAATTGAGTTCTCCAAATATTTGAGTAAACTTCTGCCTGTCTACAATCTGGCCATATTTGATTGTGAAATACAAAACATCTGTACTATTGTATCGTTTGAACTGGAGAAGTAGCTCCCCCTTGCTATCTCCGGTGTCATCCAAAGGCATCACTGTCTCTTTGGGACAGTAAATATCATTCCGTCTTCCCCAAAAGGTCAGGTGGGCCACTCTGAGAGTGGAGCCAGCTTCATTTAAGTAGATGAATCCAATAATGCGTCTGAAAAAGTAGCTCATCCCGTACAACATTGCCCCGGCAAAGGCCGCAATGCCAGCTGTGTACAGGAGAACGTTCTGAGAAACCTGGTCTTGCAGGTAGAGGTAGCAGACGGGCGGCAGCATGACCATGGTGGTGGCAGTCTGTGCCAGCTTCAGCCTGGACAGCAGCCGGCAGTATTTAATCCCAGGAAACCTGTAGACCAGTTTGAACTCATCTGGTTTCTCACCCGCAGCCTTGTGCTGGAGCGTGGCAGCAGGGGCAGAACAGAACAGACCCACAGCTGGCTCTCGCTGCCTCCCACAGTAATTACTGACACCATTCACTTGCTGCTTTTGTGACTGCCAATGCTGCCGTGGACCCAAAAACCAGGGTAGGCAAGCAGCTTCCTTCTTCCATGGCCTTGTCCAGAGCTCATTTCGTAGACATAATCCAAAAGATGGTGCCACATGAACTTTAGTCCTAATCCTGCAGAGCCCAGCCTATAAGGAAATATTCCCACAGGTCATCATTTGAGTCTTCTTTATAACCAAATCACACTCAGCATGTGTTCCTCAGGCAGCTGAGGACTGTAAGCAGAAGCCCCGGCTCACTGCACCCTTACGCTTGGAACTAGTATTGCACTAGGACACCGGTATTCACGCCCGCCCCCTCCGGGCAGGTGAGGCAGGAAACTCCTTCCGATAAGCTCTCCAATACCGGCACCAGCTCCCTGACCTTACGGCATCCCCCGCCTCTGAGCAGAGGAGGCAAAAGCACCCGCGCTACAGGCTGCTCCCGGGCCGCCATCTGTGCTGCCCTCACGCTGTTACACAGGCTGCCGTTCGGGACTGTACACGGGCCCGGAGCAAGGGACGCCACCACCCGGGAGGCCACGGGCAGCCGGCGGGCTGGTTACCGCGCCGTTAGAAGACGACTCCTGGCGGAGCCCTCCCCTCCCCTCCCGGCCTGCGGCGGCAGCTCCTCCGCGCCCGGCCCGGGCCGCCACGCGCTCCCACGAGGGGGGACTGCGCGCCCCGGGCCGTTAGGCGCCGCGCGTGACCCTGCCCGCGGCCGTTACTCGCCCGCTGTTACTCGCCGCGCGTGACCCTTCCCCAGGGCCGTTACTCGGCCGTCGTTACTCGCCGCGCGTGACCCTTCCCCAGGGCCGTTACTCGCCCGTTGTTACACGCCGCGCGTGACCCTTCCCGTGGCCGCTACTCGCCCGTTGTTACACGCCGCGTGTGACCCTTCCCGTGGCCGTTACTCGCCCGTTGTTACTCGCCACGCGTAACCCTTCCCCAGGGCAGTTACTCGCCGTATGTGACCCTTCCCTGGGGCCGTTACTCGGCCGTTAGGCGCCGCGAACGGACACCCCTCTCTCCCCCGAGGCGGCCACTGCCGCTCGCGGCCCAACCGCACCTCACGCCTGGCACCTCTCACCCCGCACCCGACCCC
>JAOEGS010004506.1:17194-38345 GCA_025447755.1 Corythornis vintsioides | reverse complement strand
TGACAAGGAAAACAACAGAAAACTATATCTGTACCTACTACTCCTTCAAGACTCAAAACCTACCATCAAAGTTATTACTTTCACAATGAAGTGGTAGAGTAACCGAGTGACTTAAGACACCAGGAGGATTTAGCTTCTAATAATTCCATTAAGAGTTGTCACAGTCCTGTCTCCAAACAAGGAGCACAAGGGAGCAGTGAAATACAAATGGCACTGTACAAGTAGCTATTACATCTTCCCTACAAATTGCTGGTCAAAAAAAAACATGTCCAGAAAGAGATGTTCAGAATCCAGACATAGGAAAAGGACTACAAGGGTGATGAGAATATACAGAACTTATCACAAGAGAAGATTAAAATTTTTCTACTTGCATAGCCTAGCAAAACCAAGTCTGCCAGGAGATACTATGATTGTTATCTCTAAAGATGCATCAGTACAATAAATGTGAAGATGGGAGAAAAGTTATTTAGAGTCAAGGACAATGCTGTCACACAAAGACATGAGTATAACTCAGTTATGAGTAAGCTTAAGCTGGGAATGAGATGACTCTCTAATAAGAGCAAGTTCTGCAGAAAAGCTCTGCGACAGTCTACATGCTATCGTGGGTTGCACTTCAGAAAAAGCAATAATAGAAGGAAACCTCCAACTGCATATTTATCCAGTAAATTTTTTGTGAGGAGAAGGAAAACAAAAGGGATACGAACAGGAGAAAAGTTTCTGTTGTGCTAGAGCCAAAGGTCTTTGGAATACAAAACACAAGCAGCCAATTCAGATAAAGGAAACACCTTCTGGCAGGTTCCTTAGCTTACCCTGTTAAACACTGGCAACATCATATAAAGTTTTTCTTCTTGTTCTTTCTGGGTCATGTGCCGTGGAGGATGACAGAGCTCTGTGAAGAGGCGACGCAGATGCATCAAGCCCAGGGCATTATCCTGGGGGCTGCACTCCTCCTGCCGTGGCCGGCCCATGATCCTCTTCACCATATTCATCTTGACTGACTTCTGGAAGCTCCCTTTTATCCTGTTAAGAAAGGAAAATAAATTAACTTAGTGAGTACAACAGATTGAGACATTATTCTATCAAAGCCTTGTAATATATAGCCCCTCTCTCACAGGAAGTGCCATACTGCAGTTAAGTGTTTTAGCTATTTTTATATGCTAGGCAGTGACTGGCACATGGCTGGAAGATTTAAAGCCAATATCTTGAAACAAGGCAACATTCAGTACTTTTCAGCACAATGCACAATTGACCAGGCTTTGAACACCACAAACCCCTTTGGTACTTTTGGTATCTACAGCATTTAGAGCACCATTACCTACATATTGAAAAGTATTATCAAGATAATTAAAGAATAAAACCAGTTGCCCACTTAAAATCTAACCAAACAAGACCTTCAAACTCTCTTGGACACTTATTTTAGAATCAGAGAATGAAGTGGTTTGGAAGGGACCTTTATAAAGATGATCTTTTCCAGCAGATCTCAGGGTGGATGAAGCACCCTAGCAGAATCAAGGGCTGCAAGTATGGTGCTTTCTGCAGTTGAAGTGAGAACACTTCATTAACATCCTTCCCTTGTCATCTTCTCTATGTTATCTGCAGTAAACACCAGCCACAAGGTTTCCTTTGGTGGCTTGGTCTTTAATTTTCATCCACAAGCTCTCAACCTGTGCATTGTTGTTTAAAAACAACAACAGCAACAACAACACAAAAAAACCCAACCAACCCATCAAAGCACTGTGCACTCCATACATTCTGAACATAGAGGTCAATCCCCCCTCCCTTCCTTCCTTGCCTGTTCATCCCAAATGGTATCTTGCCCTCCATTACATTACTCCTACAGTGATTGTGTGATTCATCCCACCAGCTTTCAGTGACAGTGGTCAAATGACAGCTTTCCAACCTCTCCTGGTTGTTACCAATGCTGCACACACTGGTACAGAAGCATTTCTTTTTGACTGTCAACTTTTTGGCAGAACTTTTTTGGAAGGTAGGGATGCATTCATCACTACTCTTGTAGGCACATGCATCCACTCTGGTGCTTGTGAGTACACAAGTGTCCCAGCTTTGCACCCCAAGCTCATCAGTTGAAAGTGTGATTCACTAAATCAGCCCATCTGCCTGCAAAGATGCTCTTTCCCTTTTCTAGGTATGTGGATCCCACCTCTCCCCAGTGATCTGTATTTGCTGAAGAATGTCCCGTCATCACCAAATCTAAAGCCCTGGTGGCAACAACAGCCACAAAGCCAGGTGTTGATCTGCATGATGTGTTGAACTCTTACTGGCAATAAAGTAGATCACTTAGGCCCTGGTCCCCTTCACTCATGCCTCCAGGCTTTGAGATCCTGCTTGATCTTGCCCAGGTTCTGCTTTATCACATCACTGGTGGCCACATGTTTTAAAGCATCTCATGGATACAGCATAGCATCTGCATTTAGCCCCTTCAGAATAACATGGGCCAAATTTTGTTAATGTGATACTGAAGTCTATCAAGCAGGACCTTGAATAACAGCTGAGAGGATCAGAGCAGGCAAATCCCTTAATATAGCCAGATGTACAGTGTAGCAAAAGGGACTATTCTCAACTACATTCAAGTAAAGGAGTAAGGGAGAAACAGAGAAACAGTTTCAGCTCCATACACAGATTTAAGAAGATGAACAAATGCTCCACAGAATTGTGATGTCTACCTCTCATTGCTTAAATGTGATTGAAAAAATGAAGGTCAGTAACTGCTATAAAAATTATTCAAGAACAGAAAATGCCTCACAGCAAGAAACTTAAATAACTTCATTATTTAAATTATCAAAACGAGCGGTTACCAAGAAAGGGCAATTAAAAGCAGAAGTGATGATTCCCAAGTTGCTGTCATTAGAGCAATGGAGGGAAAATACTCATTCCTGAAAAAGTCAAACCCAAAGATTAAGTTGTGAGGCAAGACAGTAGTTGGGTGCTAAAGTCAGGAAAGAAACACCAGCTAAAGACAAGGTCTATCCTTCTGAAACTGAAGGGAATTAACCACTAGTAAGAACCATTAGCAACAACAACAAAAAAAAACCAACTTTCCTCTAACCCAAGAACAAAATACCTTCCTGAAATGTGTTCATAAAGAAGTATTTTACTAACATGCAAGAAAAATTAGGAACTTACACTAACAAACATTTTGGTACTATGAAAAAAACCAAATCAATTTATGAAACAGGAAGTAATCAAAAAAGCTGAGCTAATGTACAAGTCAGCAACTGTCAGCCCGTGCTGATATTTCTATCAGCTTTTCACATTTGAAGAAAAATGAGGTTGAAACTGGATGACATCTTTTAATGTAATATCCCTTTAGAAATAACACAGGTAACAGACTTGAAATTAGCATGATTCACACAGAAAGGAAACAGCCCAGTTTCTGGAGGCATTTCCTCCATAAACCCACATCTTTTCCCAAACTCCCCAGTCTGGGAACTCTTCTGTCATTCTAACAACACAAGCTGACAGAATACAGCATCTGAGCTCAGAGACAAAACTTGACTGCCTAAGTAGCAAGGAAAAAAACCGCATTTTCTTTTTGATAAAACTTTCGAAGATAATGTTTTCAGTTGCACAAATATGCACCAGGACAGCAACAGTAAAAATGCTGTTCCTGAAAAACACATTGCTGTTTTCTTCTAGTGATAGAAGTAGAAAAGTCTCCATGAGAAATGAAGCAAGCACTAAAGGCACAGCATGAGCATCTGTACTTAAACCTCTTTGTTTTCTTCCACTGGTTGTCTGATGGCTGCACATTTTCCGCTCAGCTACAAATCCATTCACCAAGTTCTTCACTTTTCTGTTAAATTTCTATGTGAATCCTACAAGATGAACCCATGAGATTCTCCAGAAGTTAATGCAAGAGGGAACTTCTACTCTTTAAAATACTACTTTAAAGTGTTTTCCACTGCTAGTGGAAGCTGTTTTACGAATGATGGTATATCACGTTACATAAAATACCAACAGCTCAAAAGATACACACTGTGAGAAAAACATCACACACACACACACACACACACACACACAAATCATCATTACAAGTTAGGGGATGATAATGCACAGGTAATGCTACTAAAGCTATCAAAGCATTTGTGAAAAAAAAAAAAACAACACAAAAACAAACCACAACCCTAAATAAAAGTAGACAGATAGAAGCTGCATGAGATACACACTTTCACAATAGCTATTATAGGTCCAAGCTGTGCATCTAGTTCCAAAAGGCTGTTATTTAAATAAGCAGCTAGGTAATTATCTGTGTTGTAATTACAGCCACAAGTGTTTCTCTAGGCACTATCCTGGTATTTCATCAGCAGTTTAGCTGCGAAACAGGAATTAATTTCTTTCTTTGCAGATTATAATGGGACACCAGCGCACACCTCCACCCCAACTACCTCAGGAAAATGAAACTTAAGTCTTGTTGCTACAATCAATCTCAGAAGTCCACTGCAACCAGTAAATTCCATACCTCTTACTTCTCTCCACACTGCCTCTGTTATTTCTTTCCCGATTTTTTGATTCCCTGCCAATACAGGGAACATAAAATTTAATATAAAGTTAATACTAACATTCCAAAGATGATTATCAATATGTGCTAATAAAAGGATGTTTTCTGGACTCCAAGATAAACAATAGAGCTGTTACAGGCTAGATACACATCCGTTTGTCCTTAGAGCTGAACAGGAATAATAAATTCTCTTTGTAGGCAAAAATACCAGCAGGAGGGGAAGTGAGGAATGCAACTGCTACCCCCATTTCCCCCCACCAACAATCAAACCCAACTATTTACATACAAAGAAAATCTTACGCAAGGAAGCTGATGGACTGAAGTAGCAAGCAATTATATGGGGAGTATTGCCTGGTCTCTGTAAGACAAGGCCTGGAACAAAGCCAGTGTGCTGACTCAGTAATAGAAGTGCCTATTCCTGGACTGTTTTCCTCTTATTAAACAGCTAGTCAGACGGTTAAAACAGGAACTATTTCATTGACAAATCCCCCCAACAGGAAAACACCATCAATTCCAACTCCTTTTTTTTTTTTTTTTTCTTTTTTTTTTGTATTGCACAGTATTATTAAATATAGAAGGTGTACAGGCAAGCATTTGCAAGGGCACACTATTATTCTAGAGTTGTGGCTTTATTCTGGGTTGGGGATTTTTTGTGTTTGGTGTGGGGTTTTTTTGTTTGTTTATATTGTTATTATTTGTTTGGGGCTTTTAATTGTGCTTTGATTATTTTTTTCCCTCTGCACTGAAATACACTAAAACTTACCTTAGGGAATCTTATTTTATCATCTGAAAGCTTAACCTTCCCTTTTGTAGATGAATGTAAGTGTAGAGGCCAACCTAATGAAACACTGTTCTGCATCTACAAACTGAAGAGATGCTTACAGAGGTGTCTCTCAGTTCACAGGTACCATCCAAACCAGAGAACTCAGGGCAGTTCTTTCTTTTTTTGCTTTAACATCTCTGAAAAAGCAAACAAACCAAACAATAAAAAAAGGCTTGCTATCCTAATTCAGGACATGTTTTTCCCATTCTCTGAACTAAGATGAGTATTTAAAGATATAATTCCTTTGTTATTTGCAACATTAGAAATGCTGTTGTCTGACCTAATGCCTTGACATCCCTGCAACCAAAAATTATTGATACTTCAACAAATATGAAAAACTCCAGTAACTGGTCAGGGAGAAAGATGTCTGTGTTTTATATATCAGTCTTCTTTCTAGGCCCATTTCCCACAAATTATTCATGATAATGATACATAATAGCAAGTGCTGAGAGAGATTTCCTGTGGTTTGTACCCTCTTGAAGGTTAATGTTTTATGTCCAATGAAAAAGAAGGACAACAATTAAACAACAGTGATACTTTTGACCTATGTTGAAGGGGATGGTGGAAAGCTGTCTTGGTAAAGAATAATAATGCATTTGTTTATGATTCAGTATTAACTTAAATGAAAATGAACTTCAGTTATATCAAGTTTTTGAACTTCATTTTGCTCAAATACAAAAGTACTGCTTTTTACTTTTGCATATAGTCTATTTTTTTCCTGACTTCCTAGCTTTTGTCCAGAAGACAACCCTATCATTGTATTTTCTAATTCTTTAATAACCACAAAAATCTGACTTCCCAAACTTACTTCCATTACTTTAATAATACATTTCCAAGCTACAAATATTCTTCCATCGGCTCTGAAACCTTAAGCCCATAAAACAAATCATTAAGTCCTACCATGGCTGAAAACAGTACCTCGGACTTCTCCAAACAAGTCTGCATCAATTTTGTTTGCTTCTATGAAAAGCACCGACACCTTTCAGAGCTCTAAAGCAGACCCACCACCCACTATGCCCTTGCAACTGAAAAGCTCACTTCATTTTTTCAATGCACTAGCACAGATCAAGTTACCTTGTATGAAGGACAACTGACGCACATGTGGAATAAAACGTGCCTGAAATCGTTGTTTGTAGGTACTTAGGGACGGAGAGCTCAAAACTGCTACCATTCCCAAACAGGAAGGAGCTGCAGGTCAGTCACACAGACAGCAAAGAGGAGACAGCATGCAAGGACGTGAGCATGTCTGCTGCCTTTGCCTAGCAAAAACTGTCCACTTAGCTTCTAGAATGGGATTTTTGGCTGGGTGCTGATAAAATTGCTTCTTACATCTTTATTTAGCACACATTAGGATCCGTCACCAGTGAGAACACAGTTTTCAGTCTTACTTTTCTTTAAGCAAGCCTTTAACAAGACTTAAGGACTTCCATTTTTCAGTTCAGTATGGAAATTATAATCAAGCTAAAGAACTGGAAATGCCCACAAAGCAAACCAGCAGAAAGCTGCAATACAGGCTATTTAGACTGGCTGCACATACTCATAGACAGATGGTCCTTCAGCTTTTCACAAAACAAGACCAAGAAATAGAGTCCATCTACGTCCAGCCAAAATTCACACTTAACTGCTGGGTTCTACACAGCTTCATCTGTGAATTTCAGTGCAAAGTCTTTTATCACCTCATCTGCATATAGCCACAGATCTGATCTTCAAAAACCAGCTTGGATTTGCTAGACATGAAGGAAGACTGCGGTGCCACACCTCAAACTGTTTGCAAATTAGCACGTCCTCGGGTTTGGAAAAAAAAAAAAAAAGGTAGTATTTATGCCAGAAGAAGGTTTTAAATAATTTGTGTAAGGCAAAAATATATTGCCGTTGCAGAGCATTGCAGGGCAGAGGACCCAATAAAACTGTCTGTGTGAAAGAGACCCTTCTGCTTTAGGAGATGAGGGACAGTTGCTTAAAAAAATAATCATTTTACCATGTTTCATTAATCCTAATCCTTGGTTACACTCAAGATCAAAACAGTGACTCTATATCAGTATTAAGCTAGAGAGACCTGCATTAGCCCATTCAGGATATTCATTCACAGATACTCAGGCTCCATGAAACTATTTGCTCACACATGCAATCATACCACTACAGCATTTTTTCCACTCCTGTGGCCTGTTCCAGTGTGGTCTCAAACTGGCAATCCAGCCCTGAATATAACAGTCTGAAGTAGTTCTGGGCATACAATTCCTCCTCTTCTTCAAGGAGTGCAAAGGGCTCTAATTACCAGAGAAACATGGTAACTGAGGAGACAAAAATGTATGCAGTGTAGAAGTCCTGACAGGCAAAGGGAAAGACCAAGGTGGCTGGAGTACAGACAAATAGTAACAAAAATAGGAGAAATTTCTCAATTGACATGTGTTTAAGAAGACTCACTTGTATGAAAATTGTGTCTAGTAAGGTAATAAATTTGAGACCGAGAGAACAAAAGTTCTGGTTCTCAATGTTCTCAGTTTAAATATATTAAAAAGACTACAGATTACTTTTGGAAATTAATATTTACCAGATTAGAGTTAATCTGGAATTTTGTAACCAGACATTCTTGCAAACTGGCAAAACAGAAAAGTAAACTCAAATTATCCTGCAACCCTCAGTACTGCTGTTAAAGCCTACAGCTAAAAATCATATTGGAGGAAAGCAAGAAATAGAACACTGGTTTTGAACACACACTGGAAGAACTGAAACAGCTCAGAAAGTCACATCACAGCAAAATAATCTGAAATGGAGGAACTGATAGAGTCCAAGAATGGCAGAAGTTGGAAGGCACCTCTGAAAATCGAGTCCAACCCCCCTGCCAGAGTGATAGGTGATAGATTATTCAGAATCAGAACATTAGACTGAAAGCTTATAAAACATCCAACCTATTCAGTGTCAGGAAGTTTGCTGAGTACTATAAAGATAGGTAACAACTGTTTAAAAAAAAAAAAAAACCAACAAAAAAAACCCAACCAACCAAACAAAAAACACACAAACAAAAAAAACCCAATCTAACAAACAAACAAACAAACAAAACCAAAACAAAAACAATAAAACCAGAACAGACTATTTGCTTGCTCAAGCTTTTTGGAGAAGCAAATTCTAACTAATGAGTTTTTCTTATGTTGCATGGTAAAATATCTTGAGTATTTCTGTATGCTCTTTTTCTTGTTTGTTTTGTTTGTTTTGTTTTCAAAAAGCTTGAATAAACTGATTTGCATTAATTGGACAAACAGAATGCCAGTTACAGCCCACTGGGAATACAACAGAATTTAAATTTTACTTTGCCAACCTGAACTGCATGGCAATGACTGAACCATGCCATTCAGGAGAGAAAATGTTGCTATGAAGCCTCTGAAAGAAAAAAACAAACACACACAACAAAACACACACAGAAAATAACAAGCAAACAAAAAAGCAAAATAATCTGGGATCTGAAGAGATAAGCCTGCGTTTGGTTGGCATGCTGACATCAACAAAGGCATAGGAAAAAAAAAACCCTACAGTTCCAGAGGGTAGCTTTTGCATTAGCAGCAAACAAGGGAAGTATAAAAAGCCTTCCTAAAAAAGTTATTCTACTAGAACCAACAATGCAACAACAAGCTGTTAGGAACGGGGAAGAGTGCTTTGCTCTGTTTGCCTTTCCAAGGAACAGGGTGAGGGGGAGTCCAGTGAGGACATAGGACAGGAAATCTGTGTACTTGGAACAGGGTGGGCCATGCACTAAAAACTGTATAGCCCCAAACAGTACATTCAGTAAATGACAGTAGTGAGGCTAAGCACAATTCTGATATTCAGCTTAAAAAGCCACCAGATTTTTTTGTGCGAAGTGGGTCATCATAGTAGCATTTTTCTCTTCCCAATAGCCATCTAAAGCATGAATTTCCTCAACGATGTAAACCAGTCATTTATATACCCAAAAGACAAACATTCCTTCTGCTTTTAGGACATTTACATATGAAAGAGCAGGAGGGATAAATCCCTTATCTGTAAAATTTGTCTCTATAGAGCTGCCCTTGTTTCTAACAACCTGGATAAGAAAAATAACAAAATGATCCTACCAGCACACGCTGGGCTGATGTAATAAAATTCCTCCCTCTGCCATCCTCTAGTCAGAAAGAGCACAAAAGAAACAGCATTAAAATCACCATTAAACCCTGGGCACAAGTGCTTGTTGGGTTCTGAAGCAATACGAAGTAAATAAGGGTGAATGATAACCACTTTTAAGTTGCATGTTCATGGCTTTCTTGAGTGCAACCTAAAACAAAACAGCCCCAGAATCTCTTCTAAGTGATGCAGACCAGAAAGGGATGGAAAAGCAGTAGAAATACTCACATTGGCATCACTGCTGCCTTTTAGACAGAAACACATCCTGCCCAACTACTGCATTGTTCTGTCTGCAGGAAGCTGCTGCACTTTACCATTCCCTACACATCTCCAGGCAAAGGCCCCTCTACAAACACCATGGAGAAACCAGACACCATTCATGGACATGGCATTTCAAGCACCACTCTTGAACTGACCTTTTATAAATGGGGTTCCCCTACACTGTAACTAGGACAGTCCAAAGACATCCACTGAAACCACGTTACAGAGCACAGCATCATAGAATCATACAGACTCACCCAACCACTGGAGAATCACTCAAAATACTTTTGAGATCATCAAGTCCAACCATAAAATGGCACAGCCAAGACCATCACTAATTATACTATGTCCCCAGCTGCCACATCTACTTGTCTTTTAAATACTTTCAGAGTTGGTGACACAATCACTTCCCTGGGCATTCTATTTCAGTGCTTGATAATCCTTTCCATTAAGAGATATTCCAACCTAATCCTTCCCTGTCACAACTTCAGTATATTTCCTCTTGTCCTGTCACCAGTTACCTGGGAGAAAAGACCAACACCCACCTCACTACAACCTCCCTTCAAGTAGCTGTAGAGGGCAATAAGGCCTCCCCTCAGCCTCTTCTTCTCCAGAATAAACAATCCCAGTTTCCTCAGACGCTCCTTGTAAAACTTCTTCTAGTTCTACGATCAGATATTTATTAGCACTGATGATTTTTTTTTTTTCTTCTGCTGTTCATTAGCATTCTTATTAAATGACCAGAATGGGTGCAGATATTCTTAAACATTAAAGTTGTTTCATACAGGAACAAAGCTGCAACATATTCCAAGATCCACTTTAATATAGCTTGGTAATAATCTCAAAAATAAAGTTCTATTTTACAGTGAATAAATGCTTTCTCAAAATAAATTTATGCAGTATACTACAAGATTAAATAGGACAGCTAGAAATCCCCCAAAAGTGAGCTTCTTTAATTCAAAAAAAAAAAAAAAAAAAAGCTCATAGCACTCAGAGACAGATAAATTAGTTTTAATATGTTGGGTTCTGCTCACAATTTTCTTACAATTCCAAGATCATATTCCTATATAAGTCAAGAAGAAGCTTGCTTTACAGCAGAACTACCACACTTGAAGACAGGCTCATATTAGCTGTATTTTGAAAACTAAAATATTTTCTTCCTTATGTGGAATGTCAAGCGTAAGTTGCCTAGTTTTCACTTATTTCTGTACTGCAAAGACCCTAAGCACAAAAATTATGCATAGTTACATTACTCACATTATTCAAAATATCACTATATTTTGACTAAATTATCTTTCCAACAGTGAGTATAACTCCAGAAGTGTGATGATAAGCAGTACAACTGCACAGAAGCTAGTCATGGAATTAAATGGTTAGTTTAGGCAAGGATAAAGTAGCATGCAAATAAATATTCACAGATTCACAGATATTAGGGGTTGGAAGGGACCTAGAAGATCATCTAGTTTTGGATTCCTTTAGGTTTCATCCTACCTCGAATTCTTGAAGTTCAGTGCTAGCATCTTTGCTTTCAAATGCTCTCCTTGTAAGATATTACTAATAGGAGATGGCAAATTCCTGTGCCTCGAAGCCACTAACAGCCCATCGTTAGTAAACATCCTCCTGGCAGTCAGGCGGCTCTCCCGAGCTTTGCGCTGCCATCTCCAAGTGCTGCCTGTACCAGTGCCCAGGCTGGTTTGACTGGGGGAGCAGCTGGTGCCTCCCACAGCACAGGGATGCTGCAAGGGGAGGAACTGTGAAGCTGAAGGGAAGGATTCCTCCTCCTGCCTTACAATGCCCAGGCCACACTATCTGTTACGGCTGCTTTACAGAAATAAAGCAAAAAAAAAATCAAAAAAAAAAATCAAAAAAAAATCAAAAAAAAAATCACACAAGCAGCAGCATGAGATTAAAAATTGCTCAAGTAAAAAGACCAGTCCGGTCTGGAACACAGTCACTGCAAATTAGAATTATGTATCACAGACCACAAATTAATTTCTAAGACAGCATTTTTCCTGCTTTTATCTCATATAAACTAAAATTGTTTCATCTTGGTTACAATAGAACTAATTATTCTAGAAAAATAAAATGAGTACAAGAGATACTTACTAGAATCTAGATCAGATGCAATGTGTTTTTTTCCTGAATGTAACTTCATTTTTTCTCTGTTCTTTTTTGTTGTTTTGGGTTTTTTTCCTTTATTTTTCAACAAGTGTTTACTATTCTAGTTTGCACTGCTATCTTCGTGCACAGCACCATACAATATATAACAGCTGGTTCAGGTGAATACTGCCAGGTTATTTTAACAACAACAGCTACTAAGAAGTGGTGGGATATCCCAAGGAAATCCATTATCAATAACTGTAGTTATGTTATGTCTTAGCCCTTTTCTCGAGGTACAGAAAAGCAATTAGGATTGAAGCTACAGCTCTACGGAAGAAATTCTCCCAGTGCCACAGTATACTCAGATGAATAGTCACTAAATTTATCCCAGAAAAGGACCTGAGCATCCACATAGTAAAAGCCCAAGTACTGAAGCAGAAGGTATTTCCATTCTCCCCTTGGAGTCATCGATGCATAACACACACTAAGGAAATACCCTTCCTTGCTGAAGGAAAAAGCAACACGAATAAGAAAAAGTAAAATACTACATTAATTGCACATCAAATGTTCTGCAATGTCATTTACAGCTACAGAAATTACTAGTTATTTATTACAAGTCCTGGCTTCTGCAGTGCGTCTGACAAAGCATATGGACACACTTTTACACCCTGCACAGTTTCTGGACATTTCTGAATGCAAAGAACCTGGGGACAGAACTTGCTCTCAACACATGAGAAGACAACTTTTTAAATGCTACCCCTTTTCTCTAAGTTTTCAATCCTTCTAAGCTTTGACAGTAAGCAGTGCAGAGAACGAGGATGATGACTCGTTTATTTTTGACAAACATGATGCAATAAACAGAGTGAAACTCAGCAACATGTTGCCAAACAAAAACACATTAAAAAAATTGGCAAACAAAAATCCTAGGTTTTAATCACAACAGTATTACAGCAAAGGCTTCATCTCTTATACAACTATATATTCCTTTATACTTTTGTTTCTCTGTCAGAATTTGCAAATATTCGCTTAAGTATGCACTCCAGGTTGCTCCATCTGCGAACAAGGAGCAACAGAAAGAGGAAGGTGTTCAGGCATTTTATATCAACTAAAGGCAACCCTCAGCCAGAGTGCTGGCTTCACCCTTAGTACCAGCTTCAAGAGAGAGCATCATTCAAAAGAGTGACCATTTGAACTCTTGACAAATTACACAGAAGCAATAAAGTCAACTTACTAGTAAAGATGCACTTTGGTGTAAGATACAGGGCCTTTCACAGTAGCTGTATGTTCCCTTTTAAAGGGATTATTGGTGCAAGGCTTCCATTTAGAGGACTAAATAGAATATGTACTAAGATACTCATCCCTACCACATGAAAATGTTTCATCATCCTGAACCATGAAGCAAAGCAGAGAATATAGCACTTCTCATATAGGCATTACACAAGTCACTTTGTCTTTCCAACCAACCAACCAACCAACAAAAACAAAACAAACAAACAAACAAAAAACCAAAACCAACAAAAACCAGAGAGGCTCTTTTAGCAACACTGCTAAAAAAGGCATTTCCAACAAACTCTCTGCAATACAGCCAGACAGCAGCCCACTTCTCCATTGTTATTTCCTCACCTAGAAAAATTACTGCACATCAGAGTTTCATCTTCCAAAGCTTTAAAAGTTATTCCTGCATTTGCAGGAATATGCCTTTGAGATTTCTCCTAGGCAGCTCACTGAAGTTGCAAACAAAAAAAGATAAAGCTCCAAAACTGGGTTTACTGTGCCTCCAGTTTGTTTCCATTCATGGGACCTGGAGTCTTTCCAAGGGATTGCCTAAGGCTTGCCTTTCATAGCCTACCACTTACCAGTAGTAGCTCTTTCACTATTCTCTGTTTAGGAGTTGAGACATGGAACATTCACAGCATTCCTGCTATTTAATTACAACATTGGTACACCAGGTCTCTCTGCTGCTAAGGTATATCTATTATCAACTTAACTTGCAGTTTTGATAGAAAAACATCTGCTAGGATACCAAAGAGTAAAAGCAGTCAGGAAAACAACAGTGGGGATTACAAAACCAGAGAGCAGCATCTCCACAGAATTAACATTAGAGATAGAAATAACTTTTTCCCTTGCTGTATTTCACATCCATAAGGGACTATGGCATCACCAACAGACAGGAACATGTCAAAGGGAGTTTCAGGCATTTATCACTAACAGAAATTTTATTGACCCAGTGTGAAATCCTGATGCTTACCTTTAAGGAAGTCAGAAAATTAATCTTTCCTGATAACCTGTCAACCATGGGAAGAGCACTGTGTATGCAAAAGCACAGCATACAAACATCCCTTCCTATCACAGGGAACTTAAACCAAAGCAGTGTCATACCTCTCCAACACCATCCCAGATGACAATTATTTACACATTTTGTACCTTATTCTGCAAAAGCTCTTAAAAATTATAGTCACGCCTTCCTTCTTGCACATTTTCTCTCAGTGGCAAACCGAAGGAACTACTACAAATAAACATTAGAACAAAGTTCTGCGGGGAAAAAGTCTTGAGGTGCTGAGGGAAGCACTAACAACTCCTCTAGCAACCTAGCAAAAAGGATACAAGTGTTATTTTCCCTTCATACATGTCTTCAACAAGCCAAATGATAATCCACATCATGAACACCTCAGGGTCTACTTCTCCCCATCTCACTCCCCTCCATCCTTCCTGAACTTTAAACACCCACAAAGAGAGCAGCATATGTTTTGGCCTGAGCACATAGAAATGCAGAAAGAAAAGAGTGGCTGTAGGAGCAGCCTGCTTTCAGAGTCCAGACAAGCTGCTTTACCTGCATTACAGACATAACCCAGGTGTTAACTGCCTAACTGGACCTATTGCTATGCCACTGGTGCAAAGGCTGGGAGGTGGCACTCCTGGATGCCTCCAAAAGCAGATGTCTACTCCGTAGTGCCTAACCTTCTGCTCCCCACTGACACAAGAGGAAAATCCCGGGACTTTCCAAGACTGCTTCTAGTCTTCTATGCATGTAACTCAGCAGTGTCCCAACACAAGACCTCAAATACAAATAAGCTATTTTTAAAGGTTCAAGTACTAGGCGTCAGTGCTGTAATTTCCCTAGAGGACACAAAAGTACCACAAACAGAAGTGTAAGAGGGCACCCAACTCAGTAAATGCAATATACTTAGGTTACATATACTGAGTTACTATAGTGTAACAAACATGCACTGGATGAGTCAGGTCAAACGAACACATGCAAATGCTTTGTTTACACCAATTAAGTCAAACACCTTACTATAAACCCTTTGTGGTGCCCATACCATCTACTCCCAAACTGACATCATCTGCATATTTTGTAAGTAGACTTTATTCCATCATCTAAATCACAGATGCCATTATTGACAAATCCAGGCATGGCATGCAAGTAAGGAAACCTACTTCCAATGCCTTTCCAGGTGATCCCAAGTCACTGTTGACTGCTCCACTGAACCTTTTTAATAATTTTTAAGGAAGACCCATTTAAAAAAAAAATAAAAAATTACTACATGTATTACATTCAAAAGAACATCCTTCCAAACCTTATACACTTCAAGTTGTATCACTATCCCTTCCCTGGATTATGCAGCAATCCAATTAATCTCTCAAGGAAGCAAACTAATCTGCTTGATATAATTTTCTTCCTGACAAATTCACATTAGCCGTCTGTCTTTCCTTATCTCATTATCTTCTACGTGTTTATAAACTCCATCACCATTTTTATTATTATCCATGTAGCTGCAGGTAAGTCTTGCCACAGCTGGCAAGAAACTCCACATGGCCCCATAGACAGCCTGACCGAACACAGCAGGCTCAGGGCTAAAGGGAATATAACCAGGACAGCACTAAACCCAAGGTAATAAACTCTGCTAGTTATTGCATGTCCTCAGAACTGGAAGAACAGGATGTATAAAAAGTGCCAAGGAAGTATTTCCTACGTAAGTGTCTGAACAGCAAATCATAATACTAACAAGACATCTTCACAGACCCACAAAATAGTCTGCCTTCACCACTCTGCTGGAAACTAACTGCTTTTACTAAGTCAAGAGGGAGCCTAACAAGGCAGATGAGCTTTTCCTTTTTTTTTTTTTTTTTTTTTTTTTTTTTTTGATTCTCCATAAAGTAGAACATATTTTAAAGAAATAAAATCTAATCACAATAGGTTAAGGGGAGGAAGTTATTTTCCACCACAGTAAAAAAAGGCATGATTCTATCAGACCACCTTATGCACAGATTAGGTTTTTTTCATTAATAAAACTTTGGAGATTAAAGCAACAGCACAAAGCTATGATGAAAGCATGGTGTCAGAATGTAGGATTTAATAAGGAAGGATGTGTGTTGGGGATGGGGGGGGTGGTGCCTTTTCTGTGCTTTAGTTAAATTAGAACTGGTATTTCCATTTGAACAACTTTCAGTTTTATACCAGATAAGCTAAAGATGGTGAGAACACATGAATAACTCAAGCCCTGTGTAAGAGATGTTGAGAGTTAAGCTCTATACACCTCAGAGAGCGATGCCAATGAGCATTTCCTTGTAGTAATGGCTCTCATTCCAATGGGTCACCTCTATGCTTTGTGTGTGTGATGAGCTGCAGCATTTTTTTCCACTCTGTTTTTTGTTGTTTGTTTTTTTTTTTTTCTCCAAAAGGGTCTATATGTTAAAGAGCTTTCTACCAAACCTTGGACATTACTATTCTGTAGCCACAGAACACACATTTATGCTTTTAAAGTAAGCTAGCAAAGATTTGAAATCCTTTGTGGTACCCAGGTTTAACAGATTTTTAACTTGACTGCTCCTGTGGAAATTCACTTCTTAAGAGGACTTCAACATGCCTATCACTTCCCCTCTCCCTGCTTCATCAAATGTTACTTGCTACAAACCAAATCATTACTGAATTTGACAGTTATACGAGCTTTTTTATCTTCAGCAGTTAAGAAGAAATCCATCGGGTGATAAATCCATTTAATCCTCTTAAGCTTTACCAAAAAAAAAAAAAAAAGTGAAAGTAAACTGGATTGAATATTCTACTTGCAAGAGAAGCCTCTTGTAACCATGATATTTGTAGCAGGACTATGTAGCTACTGAGAAAACCACTCACAGCAAGCAGTCTACCTAGCTTGTACATAATCCACAGAAACTAGGATATAAAACCAAAATACAGGTCACTTCAGGCATAAGCAGAGATAATATTACCTTTATGTGGATACAGAATAGACCTCTGCCAGCCTGTCATTTTACTGAAGAGCAGGAGTATTCTTCTCTCAAAGTAAAAATGAGAGACTTGATAAACTCAAAAAACAGCCATGTATTATGACCTCACATGTTATGATCATACTCCCTTTTTTTATTACAAAAAACCTATCAGTTAAAACCTCCATGCGCTATTCGACTTTCAGTGACCACACAGTTGTGCGCCTCCACAGTATCTACACAGATAAACAAAACCCTAAATTTTGCTTGGACAGAGCAATTATAAGCCAACCATGATCTGAAAGTGCCCGAGTTAACTCTGTGATGGGCGAATAACCTGCTTCACACAGAATTTATTGAAGACTGTGCCAATTACAAATCTAAAGGCAATTTCTACAAAAGCTCTTACGCATCCGCATCACTAACCTCTACAGTATTCCTGGGATCAGGACAAACAGCTTCAAGAGAACAGGGCCCATTCCTTCCTGAGGTTTCTCTCCAACACCAAAGCTGTTCTTTCACTAGGAAAAGGGGAAAAGATGAGAATATAAATGTGACAGCAAAATCACAAAGCCTTGCTGTTTTGAAAGTGAAAATCAGTTACTCCTATGACAAGTGGACGTTTAAAAAGCTAAGAAATCTTTTAAATAGCTGCTAGAAAAGGCACTGTAGCAAACTAGAAATTGACACACAGCATTAAGCTTAAGCAAGCATTATCTTCCCAATTAAATGAAACTCACTGAGTGTACCTGAACTGCTAAGAGAGTTATTATAGAGTGCAAGCCCAGTAATTAATGCACTGACAGCCTGTGATCAGCAAGAGCATCCCTCCAAGGAACTAAGTGATTTCTCATCACTACAGCAGAGGAATAAGAACTAAACTGCATTGACCCCAACCCAGCTGAGCAACTGCGAAGCCACAATGTGCCTTGTCTTCTCTGAAAAACAAGGCAGAAAAACTAGGATCAGTTATAAAATGTGTCTGAGAATTTGTGGACACACACAAGCCAACGAGGGTTACTAGGTCTGAGCTCACTTGAGCATGATTCCATGAATCCAGCCTCCAGCTAACCCAAGGCAAGTGGCAGAGACAGCAAAACCTGCACTATTCACTACTGGACCTGGTAAACAACGAGGTACCTCAGGGAAACGTTGCACCTTGGTTAGCTAGCCATGAGACGGCAGACCATTATTTTACCTCTGATTCCCAGTCAGCCCCATTTGACATAGTAATACAGGAGTTCCTGCACCACAGTGGACTACACAGACCTAAAGCTACCAAGTAAACTTTATAGTACAATTCACATTGTTTCTTATTTTATTATTTTTCCACACTAAAAGCAGCAAAGATTATTTTAGGAGCGTAAATTAACAGGTCAAAAAAGCAGCACAGTTTCAGATAGCTTAGAAAGGCTTTGAGAGAGAAATGACACTAATGTAACAAACTTGCTCACAGAAGTTGCAGTGCTTAATAACAATAAACGCTTAGTTACAATGTTGTAGGAAACAAAAACTTCAGTAATTTGCTGGCAAGTGCAAGAGTTCAGCATGAACAGCTAAAGCAAGAAGTTCTCTTCTAACTCCAATCTCCATGACCATAAAACTATCTGCTACTCCTAGGACAGAGAGGGGATGGCAATTAACAAAGTACAACATTAGAGATTCTGGCCCAGAGTTTTTAAACCGGGTTTATTTAGTTTTAAAACTAAGGGCCCTCTCTTGTTGAGTGAAGACTATTTTTTAACCACATTTTAACTTTTAATCTCATTTTAATCCAGGAAATTGGTAAAGGCATCTGAGCAACAGGCTGGAAGAATATACCAGTGTTCCCTGGTACACAGGGATGACAAGTTCAATTTCCAGAGGGATCCATCCACTCAGGCACATCATGCACACACCCCACCAGCATCCTCAACAGCATCTTTGCTACTTCAATTCACCTGCCTCTCCTACTCAACAGGCCACATGGCATTCGAATTATCTTCTTGTGAGATCAATTCCAGGTACCCATCTGCAGTGGTCACCATAACTAAAATAAATTAGATAAACTGAGACCAGCAGATATGCCTCACACATGTTACTGCATCCACACCCAAGATTTAAGTCGTAACTTAGATGCTTCTTTGCCAGTGTGAAAAGTCCAGGTTCATAGCAGGGCTAGTGAAAGCTCAGAAGCATCCCAAGCAGAAAAGGCATACAGCATCCATCCTTCAACTCAGCCACACTTGGCAATGCTATAAGTTCTGAGAATGGAAAAGCCTTTTTGGTCAGTGCCAGGAGGGTGGCATAGCTTGGTTGCTTCCCACTTCCTTGGGTTTCTGATGTAAAGGAGAAACGTCTCTGGAAATGCACTGGCAAATGAAATGCTGAAGACAAAACTCTTCTTCTTGGTGCCTTGATAGCTTTCCAATCAAAACCCAGATTTACCTTTCCTAGAAGATTTATTAGGGCATCCATCCTCTCTCTATCCAAACTAGGGTCCTGACCTTCACTAAGGGCAGTGGACCTCCTGGTGGCACATGGACACATAAGGAACTCCATGGCTACACTGCCTACAGGCCTCCTTACCCACCACCTCTGCCTACTGAAAGGACACAGAGAGGAATATAAGTTCACGCTGAATCAGACTGCACCTTTTCAGACACACCATGAGAAAACACATGGCACCTCCCTCTCTAGCTAATGGCTTTCCCATTTGCAGATCCCACACTACCCAGAAGCCGCTGAAACTCATAATAAAAGAGAAGCACAGCAAAGACTCAAACTACCAACTTCATATAAGGTGTCATAACTATTTCAAAAGCATCAAGTGGCAACCACTTCATGAAAAAGTAAACAACAAATAACAAATATTAGAAAGATTTGCCAGGCTTCCATTTGCTGTGCAGAACAAATACCTTCACAATTCCTCATCCACCAGAACACATCTGCAGCGAGGGATGGACAGGCAGTGTGTGATTCAGCAGACGCCAGCACAACTGAGAAGCCAATGCTGGCAGCTTCAGCTCTGAGTCGCTTCATTTTCATGACCCGCCACTGAACTCTGGCAGCAGCCACATCTATTACTTGTTTGAAATTAAGTGTCATTCCTAAACAAATTTCAGGCACCAAAAACACCCCCACCCAGCTTACATAAAGCTCCCTACTGCACTGAAGGTCTTCCTTTGGTTTGAACATGTCATTTGCAACTACTTTGTCTAAATGTAATATTGTGGTCAGCTTGAGCATTATGAATAAATACATAAGTGACACTTCACAACAGTTACCATCTAGTTTTGCAGACATTTTCTTCTTCAGACAAGTCCCAATCTACAGGCATAACTTGAAGAGATTATATATAGATTATTTTATATTATTTTATGCAATTATATATATTTTTCCATCAGATGGATAACAGCATAATACAATGATTTGGCATATATAAATGCACTTTTATTACAAAAAATATTTTTTGTTAAGATAAAGGATATAGTCAACTGAACTTGAACTACTGCTTAGCCAAGCATTATGCTTCAGAACTGATGCTAATAAGTTAAAATCAATTTCTAATAACACATATGTATGATTTGAATAATTTCTTAGCTCTCATTATTTCTCTGTCCTTGTCATTGAAATAATTTGCTTGCTGTAACATGAAAAAATTTGCACTCCTGCATCCCACTAGGTATTCCAGCAGGAGTTTTAGTTAGGTCTCTATTTTGACTGTCTCAGTACTTCTAGACACTGTTTCTGGATATTAACAAATGAAATTGAAACTGTATGTGAATATCAGGTTCGTGACCACCTGAGGAACCTAAACATACACAAGTCCATGGGACCTGATGAGATTCATTCCAGAGTCCTGAAAGAATTGGCTGATGGTAGTCGCCAAGCCTTTTGCCATGATATTTAAAAAGTCTTGGCAGTCAGGTGAAGTCCCTGGGGACTGGAAGAAGGGGCATGTTACACTCATTTTTAAAAAGGGTAGAAACGAGAACCCTGAAAAATATTGCCCTGTCAGCCTCACCTCTGTGTCTGGGAAGATCATGGAGCAGATTCTCCTAGAGGGTCTAACAGGACAAATAGAAGGCAATGGGCTGATGAAGGACAGC
>JAOEGS010004504.1:0-10297 GCA_025447755.1 Corythornis vintsioides | reverse complement strand
ATATTTAAAAAATAATAAAAAAAGCCATCAAAAAACCCCAAGAAATATGAGTAAATTGTTCTCCAGTGGAAATACAAAGTTTGGAGGTGTTGGCTGTGAAGCTTTCATGGAGGAAAGAAAAGAAGGAAAGAGTTTGTAAGTGCTGTTCATGGATTTCTGTTCAGGAGGGAGCGTTATCATCCTTCACTGTGACCTTCCTCCTAAGAAGGTGGATAACCTCAAAGTGCTCTAGGAATGGCCTCAAATTACTCAGAAACGAATACACCACTACATGACAAAACACAGGCTAAGGAGCAAAGTACTCATTTGCCCTCTCTTACTCTCATGATTTATTTGTGTGTGATTAATTTTCTGTCGTGTCCACCTCATGTATTGTAAGACTGCCTTTTTATAAGATTCTGGAAGGTTTATTTCTTTGGAAAAATTGACTCTGTCTTCAGTGTCTTGCTCATGAAAATAAATCAGAAATCCAAGTCCAGATATAAAATGCGAGGGGGAAGTGTAAATTTTACCTTGAGTTTGACAGTGAGTATGTGTGTGGGAGTGAAGCAAGGATTAGTGTGATTACAAATATGTATGTAATTAGTCATAAACCAAACAGATAGCACCATCAAAATCAACTAAGTGTATTCCTGCACCACAACCCTCAGGTGGTTCAATGCTCAGGTTCTGGTAATGATGATAAATAAAATCACAGATAATTCCTGTCCCTTCAGTGGGGTTGGCAATGACCATTATTCCTTAGTCTGGAGCCTGAGCCCAGAAGGAACCATTATAATTCTCAGCTCTGACCTGTTCCATAACACATGCCAGGGAATTTCATGCAGTAATTCCTGCTTCAAGACTATAACTTCTTGAGCTACAGCAAATCTCACAGATTGATTCCAGTGCTGATTTAAGCACATCCAGTCATGGAGAATGCTATGTAGTCACTTCAGGTGCAGTTCTGACAGCCTTTTCTGTGTTTTTAGCCTGGTGCAATATATAATAATTTTAGAAGTTAGATTATAAACCTGGAAATATCCTTAACATCTAACTCAGGACAAAAAACCCCAATAATTCTCCTGTCATAACAGGCCTGCTCAAAAGATTGTTCCTGTTTTCCTTATAGGACCCCTTTTGAGAGCCTGAAAAAGGTCTCCCCAGAGCCTTATCTTCTCCAGGCTGAACAACCCCAACTTTGTCATCCTTCACCTTTTCTTTCCAGTCTTAATCAGACATCCTAGGACACTGCTTGTTTGTTTTTTCAGCCTCCCACTCGGGAAGATTTGGCTATGGATGCTATGAATTTCTCTCACCTCTCACAAACACGTATGTGAGGCGTGCTCCTGAACTGCCAAGATAGATGTATACTTTCAGTGAGGAGTGATTAATCTCAATCTCTGTGGTATTATATGTTTCACACACACTGGCAGGAAGTTCTCTGAGTGACACAAGTTCCTTTGCCCTATATCATGTGCCAGACGTGCCAGCAGCTGGTGCTGGAGCAATGTTCACAAGGGATTGCAAATGTTTTTTTTCATGCACGTTGACCCAACTGAATGACCAGGGACACCAATTCCCAGGGATAAAATTGCCTGTAGCCGGAGATTCCCTACAGTCCACCAGAGCAATAAATAACCTGAAATTACAGTGTTGGGCATCAGTGCCTAGTGTATTGCTTTTGATTGACTGGTGTTATCTATAAAAGGTTTTCATTTGAAACTTTTGTATAAGGTCTCCCAGATGGTGAAGGGTGTGTCAGGAGATTTGAGCTTGGGAGATGCTTGGGCATGTTTGTGTTAAAGCTGTCCTACTGGGCTAGGGATGGTGAAAAACATGGTTTGTTAGGGACAGCTGGTCTGAGAAGAACATGCTTTGACAAAGAGGGTTGTGATGCCTGTAAGAAGCAACAGCCAGGAGATGGAGAAAAAACAAAAAGTTTACTTTAATTAAACTTAGTTTAATTTTTTGTACTGTCAAGTCATGTTGGGTAGTAGATCTCAAAATTAAATACTCTTTGTAGAAAAAAGTCCTAAAACAAAGGATACATCAGGTGAGACACAAGTTATTGTTCACCCAACTATTAAAAATAGACTGTGCTGCCATAGCCCAGCCCAAGTATGAGAAGGACTCTATCAACACAGACCAAATCTTTCCCATTGGGAGCATTGGCAGAGAAATACATCAAAAAGTAGCTCTGGATGCAATGTTTCTACATACAGGGTAGTTGCTCAGCCTAGGGAACAAAGTTAGAAGAACTTGGGGTTTTTTTTTGGTTCTGACTGCCAACCAAGATACCAAATGTGCTACCCAACACCTATTAGAGGTAAATTTTCAGCTTCCTGCTGAAGGCTTGAAGTCAAACTGAACAGAGTCTAGACCTTAAAGAAGACTTGTCATTTTGCCAGGCTGTTGTGGATTACTTTACAAGAGTTTTCAGTCTGGAAGTTCTTAACCTGCCACTTCAGCTATCAACATTCAATATCAGCGATTAAATCTTAACTATTCAGAGACTGGAAATGGTGCCAAAGACAAACCTAGTTAAGTTCAGCCCAATACTTCTCTGTTAGCTGGATGAGCTCCTTCAAGGTCACTAAGGAGTCAAAGCCCACAAGTGTCTCTGAGGGACCAGTCAAGGCTCATGCTCCAAGCCTCTGGAGGTTGAAGTTTTAAAATCTGGGTTGGTTTTTTTTGCCAGAACTGTGAACTTACTGTATGGCTGGTGATAAAAATAAAGCTATTCCATTTCTTCCTCCTTCCCAAGTTTGTACAGTATTCCCCCATTTCTAGTCCAGCTTTGCTGTTTGAGAGACAGTATTTTATCTTTCATGATTTAAGGGGGACTCTGCTTCTCCAAAACTATTTCAAAGCTTAATGTTTATCCCACATCCTTGGATTGACAGTCTTTTCCTCACTTGCCTATTATATTCTATGTCTTTTGTTTGTTGTTTTGTTTTGTTTCATACATATTATCTTCCGCTGCAGGAAAATGAAGATTCATCCCCTGATTTATTAATGTAACCCCATCACTCACCTTATATTCAGGAATGAAAGCCTCTGTCTGTCCTAGACAGAGTAGTCTTATCTGAGACAACCACTTTGGTGCTGGTTTTCTTTCAGCTGTTTTCTATTTCCAGCAAGAGAAGGAGGACACGAGCTGAGAGCGCAGACCTATGCACGCGATTACACACACCAAGGCAAGAGTAGAGAGTGGACTTGAAGCTGAACAGGAGTAGAGCTGCATGCCCAGTCGATTAACAGAATTAATCTTCAGAGCTGTCAGGTTTCACGTTTTATTTTATGATGACTATATTCATCACACACACAAACCTTCATTACATGGCTGTTTTGGATACAAGTCAGACGGAATGAACAGCTTGACCTTGGTCGTAAACCCCACTACTGAGGCAGCTGCAGGCAACCTGAAACAGAGCAGAATTAGTTATGAACCCTTAACTCTCTCTTTCATTCTCTTGGTCTCTCTCTGGCTTGATTAGTTTCCACCTGTTTAGTCTTCATGGAAATGTTGACTTTTATACTTTCCTGTCTGGCAAAGGCACATCCCTTTCCCTTTTTTTCTCTCTTTCTTCCCTTCTTTCTCTCTTTCTGGGAATTGAAAAGTGAACTTAATGGTGTAATTTTAGGGTTCCCAACAGACAAAACAGTTCTGTGGGCCAAATGAAGTAGTCTTCCTGTGGAATACTCTTGTTTTGAATGGAAAGGTTCAGTTAATGTGATAGAGACCAAAGAACATGTTACTGGAATGTTAAGACTCCTTGATGATCTTATGGGCTCTTCTGTCCAGTTTTCTTTTTCCAATGAATAATAACTCAAAAAGGTGTTCCTAATTCTATGGCTGCGTGACTCTGTCATCTGTAAGGGTTTTAGAAATTGTTCTCTGGCCCACCTTTCTGCCCAGAGGGCTTTAACGCTTGCGACTGGCATTCAGCACTGAGTTATACCTCTCAAGAGAGCAGGTCTTGGCTTTGGCAGGGCCAACAGGCTCATTAATTACGCCATAGCAGACATTTGGCAGTTTCTCTATAGAAAGTTCCAGGGCTGACCTAAATTGGATACGTAAGGATTCCTCAACTCTAGGAAGGGTGTCTCTTCTGCAATAGCATGAAGGTCACTGGCGGGACAGTGCCTCTTACAGTAAAGGTCTGGATTGAGCCTGGGAATGATGAGTAAAGCTGAAGCTCTGTGGCTCAGTGATGTGGCTCTTCTGGTCCTTCTCAGCTAAACATACTGGATCCAACTAGTAGTTTGGTGGGAGATCTCCAAACACACCCAGTTTTCTATGCAAAAGCATAACATGTAAGTCAGGGAAAGCCATTCCTTTTCCTCTTTCTATAACTCCTAAAACCAGTACCTTGCAGATAAGAAAGATTTTTACCACACTTGTGGAAATAGAGAATTCTAGAGAGTGGTTTATCTGAGCAGTGTCCTGGGCATTTTTGGGTATAAAGAATGTCTGTTCCTAGGGTTTCTCCAGCAGTTTCAGCTGGATGTATTCTCTCACAGGCAAACCTCAATCATAAATTTCATGAAGGGAGCTGACAGCTTAAGATTATCGGGTTCAACAAGACTCCATTTCATGTCTTGAACTTGGGAAGAAAGTTGTCACATGGTTAACAAGCTGCTGGGTCCCATTGAACAGGTGGCAGAACTTCACTTTGCCTAGTTCATTAAAAAAACCTTTGGGACAGAAGGTGCTATATGTATGTAAAATACTATTGCTGCATGGCATTTTTTGATTGTGGGTTTGGGTTTGGGTTTTTTTGCTTTGTTTCATTTTTCATTTGTCCAGCTTGAACAAGCTCTGCCCAAGGCTTAAGTAGCAAAGATTTAGCCTGGAAAACTTGATGGCTTGGGGTTTTAGTCCCTTAAATGGTCTCTGTTGGCTTGTTGGCTGGTTTATGAGGAGGGTGGAGACAAAGGGAAATGTTCTCCACTCGCATGGAAATGCAACAGAGAACTAGATTGGGCTTTTTTTACTCCCATTTATCAGTGCTATTTTTCACCCAATTGTTTCCCAAAGATTTTGATCTCCAGCAGACAGAAAACAAAGGATATTTTTTTCCCCTTCTATCTCCTGGGAGGGTGGAAGTCAGAACCACAGAATTCTTGTTTTCTTTTCTGCTTCCAGCACTATCTAATAGCTTGTCAGGAGAACAAATTAAGATCAAATTAAAGCTGTCCTGTTGATCAGAGTCCAGTCATACTCTGTGATAAGATGGTGATGGAAAAAAGGAGTAACCAGTCAAACCCTTAAATGCTACCGTATTTCACATGGTGCCAAACTGTACTTGGACTAGATTTATTGACACTGGTGCTATAGTAATAAGAATAACAATAACAATAATGAATTAATATCACAGCATCCTGGACTGGTATCACTGTAGGGCACTTTAAAATATTTCAGCTAAATTGTCCAGTTTTTCAGAAGTCACAATGTTTGCACTACCAAAGAGTGTCTTCAGAACAGACAGTTAAGCCAACACATATGATTATGTAACTGTCATTGCTCTATTTTATTAGCTACTGTAGTTAAAACCAATAATATTAACAATAATATCTAGCTTACAGCAGAACTTTATGTTACACATTGTGTGTGAGACAGATCTCTGATACAGGCCAAAATTGTGCTGAGGTATGGGTAGTAACTAAGAAGTCTGAAGAGAGGGTTAAACTCTCACCTTTGTACAGCTATAACCTCAGAGTCTTTGCTAGGACTGGAGATGTCATGGCATTATTCTGGTATAGACAGAGAACAAGCCCCAAAGTCAAAACCCTATGTTCTCCTCCTCACCTTGTCTACCTCCACAAATTGCAGGTCTAAACCAGGAGGGATTAAAGAAGGTGCAATAAAAAAGGGAAATCTCAGCTCTCCCTTAAAGTCAGTAGCAACACAGCCACTGACAGGATTAAACCCAAAGCTTTGCCTAATTTTGAAGTGTTTTACAAGCCCAAGTTGTACTTTTCCTTATGAGCACAGGAAATATCTGTAGACTAGTAAAAACTGATAGGAATGTTTTAGCTGCCATCCATGTATTATTATTAGATTTTGTCAAACACGAACAAGAAATATCATTTGAGATTCCCCTCCCATTCTGCCATTGAAAATGGTCATCAAGCACCTGTATAATCAAATACAGCTCAAATGGGGGAAAAAAAGGTACTTATTAAGAGGGGGAAGGGAGAGCAGGAGAGAGAGAAGGAGGGAGAGAGGGATAAGAAGACATAAGGGATAAAGGGGAGGAGAAAGGAGGGGGGAGAGACAGAGAGAGGGAGAGAGAACAAATATTAAGAAAAATAAAAATACCAGCCTTTTTCTTGACCAGAGGGAGTGAGGGTTTGTAAATGTGAAAAAGCTTATAAAAATTATTAAATAAATCATTATAATTTCATGCGATGTGACACAAATGACATCGAGATCAACTGTACCTATGTCCATCAATATCTCTCTGGTATCTTTAGCTGATATGTTTCTCCTTTACAGTGACAGAATTGCTCTCCCTTTTCTTATTGCTATTTTTATAGCTGTTAGCGTAGTCAAAGAAGCTGTACACACTTTGCTAGAGGACCTCTCTGTGGTCAGCCTGTCTTTCCTGGGGGTTCAGTGGCATTTCTGTTTGTGCAGGGTTGAGACAAGTTTCATTCACCTTCAGTAATTCTTCACCCTCTAAGCAATTCTGTGAAGATTTAGGTAAATACAAGCACCACAGTATATCTACATGTGGATTTAAAAACAAGACTAGCATAGGGGCAGTTATTCAGGCATTCCTTTCCTACACTAATTAGCAAAGTTTAGCATTCTGGGACACAATAAACTGTAGTTTCTATGTTGACATCACCTTTAAGTTCTTCATAATCTCTCCCTCAGACGTTAGCTACTTGGAGACAGGGTAAAATACACTTATGCTTTTCCAAGGATATTTATTGCCTACAGAGCACCAAAGGGAGTAGCAGCGGCTCCCTTCCAATACTGTATCTAATTCAAAGGATATCCAAGGAAGATCTACTGGCAAAACCACCCCTGGCAATCTCTCTTTCTTCACTATTCATAAATCTTAAAGACAGAGGCTTGACACTTGCTCTCTGTGCTCAGGAAGGCTCCTCCAGAATTTCCGGATTTCCTTTTGGCTTCATCATTGTCCTTCTCAGAGGACGCTCGAGGAATCTTGGCTTCACTGATAAACTTTATCAGTTTGATCACTTCCAAGTGATGAATATGAGACAGCCAAGTATCAGTGAGCAGAAAGTTCCTCAGCATTTAGCCAAATCAGGTGTTTTGCTTATTCTCACTGCTGCTTTCTGTTTGGAGGCCAGTTCCAGCATCCAACAAATACCTGGAAAGTTAAAGCCACAGTAGCATTGACACAGTAAGTGAAAAACAGGGAACAGTGAGAGGGTAGTTGAAGTTAATGAATGGTAGAGATTAGAAAGGAAAGAAGGAAAAAAAGGAAAAAAAAAAAACCCCTTGTGTGTAAGTTGGCACTAGTAACCTCTGATGTCAGAGCGATGTCAGTTCAGCAGGTGGTAACTTTTTCCAGTTCAGCTTCAAACCAGGCAGGCCTTGTTTTTGTTTACTTTTCCTCTCAGCTCTGAAAAACCCAGGGAGGCCTTCACAGATGGTGGCTGTGAATCACTCAACAGGGATCTTGCTGCTCTCCAAGCAGCTCATGGTTTGCCTTGCGAAGGTGGAGCTGAACATGAAGAGGTGATGGCACTGGTGCCCCAAAGGGTGGATGGGAACATCAACAGCCATTGCTACACCTGTTGTGAGCTAAGTCTTTCCTCCTCCCCTTCCCGAATGGTTTGCATCCCCTAAGCTGTCTTTCCCTTCACCTTTGGGGTGGCCACATCCACAATCTTTGTTAAGAATAGTTCCTGCCTTATGCTAACTCCTACCTCATGCCCAGGAATTAATTTTGGAGATTGATAGGCGACCGGGGCCAACAACGTACTAAGGACGTTATTAACAATTTAACTGTGTGGGTGATTGAGTTCCATTGCCTATGAAAGTTTCCTGGCACTATTTATTGTTATTAAAGATGTAGCCTCACTGCCCAATCTTTACAAAGACATTAAGGAATTATATGTTTCGACTTCATTGACAAGTTGGGAAAATCATTTCATTAAAATACCACATGGGGCTCAAAGAAGAAATAAGGGTTTGGTTTCTGTTAAAAGAGTAAATTCTCTCCTTCTCTTTCTCTCACTTTCTCGCCATGTCTTATGCACTGTGATGATTAAAATAGAACAAGATACAATGAGGAGCTGTCTACCATGTCCCATTTAGGTGTCCTAGAAGAGACCATTCAATTCATGTGGGCTAAAAGCTTTCTCCTTCATGGTGAGTGTCAAAACATGCTGGGTAGCATTCCCCTGCATGAGACCTTTCCACCTTATGAACCAGGGATTGATGCTGCTAAGAACACACACCTCTCCAGACCTCCCCTCCACTGAACCTCATCTATGAATCAGGAGAGGCACTTCACAAGCCTGGATGTCACAGGTTGTGACTGCAAAGGAACATTACACACGCCATTACCCAAGGAAAGAACCTTATTAGAGCATTTAACAAACAGGAGCTGATGTATTTTATTTTTCCTTGAGTGAATGTCATTTAAACTAGACAATGGGGAGACTTCCCCCACGCCCCAAAGGATCAGAGATGAAATTCCTTTCAGCCCTTAGGTCTCACATTTGTGTATGACTCAGATGGTTAAGGTCTCCCCTCCCTGCTTTCAGCCTCTCAGTCACAAAGAGCTAAGAAAGAAAATAAATTTGTTTCTAAAAATGAAGTCCTGGAGGGAAATCATTCAGATGCAGTAAGGAAAGGCTCTTAGCCCAATGGCATGATCAATCTCTTGCTTCATAATTCTTTTTCCAAAGATCTGGTTGCCTTATTTTTTTCTGACCTTTTCATACATCTCTCTCTTCTGGTTTCTCCTTCTCTTGATCTGGTATTCATTTCTTTATTTTACATTGATAAATTGCTTTCTCCTAGTTTATAATCTCAGCACAAACTCATTTTCCCAGTCTTGCAATCAATTCTGTATTACTTCAGATACATTTGCTGCCATTAGTTCTGTTCATCTTTCTTTATTTCCTCGACCATCATGGCTTTCTATGGATTTAAACCTCAGGTTTTTTCCCTCAGTTATTTTCCCTCAGTTATTTCACTTCTTCCTCCTACCCTTTCAGATTTTCAGTCTCCTTTTTATTCCCTTACATCAGTGGAGGCAAGTGTCCAACTCAGATGTGCCATCCAAAAAAACTTCAATTATGCAGTACTGGTATCAAAATATTAATTTCAAACACACATTTCATGACAGGGGAAGGAGATTTTCACAAAACTTTTGACTTTTCATAATAAGCATTTGATTTCCACAGACAATTTCAATTTCCAGTGGAAGGGAAAATGAAATTTTGTTTAGTTAGAGTGTCCTTGTGTGCTTCGCTTCTGAATTGAGCTTCAAATACTGTAGTTATGTATTTATTTAAGAAGTCTAAAACTAACAGTTAATGACTTTTTTTTTCCTTCTTCTATAGCAAGTGCATCAGTTTCAGCTCTATTTTCATTTATTCAGTTGAGGGTGGAATGTCTGATTGGCAGCACAGGAAGAAAAAGTGTGAGAAAAAATAGACAATAGTTAATATATTCAGACAGGATGTGAAAAATCCAGAATCAAGTCATTGCAAATGAATCAAGCACTGGAGGTTCATGAAGCTATTTAGTTCACATCCTCTTGGTGACATTTCATACCTCCTTCTCTCTCACTCTTTCATGGTTGTTCACCACAAATTTTTAAGAGGTTTCTGGTCCACTGGGCTTCCACTTTATAACAAACAGAACTGAGATTTTTCTGGCCAGACATTGCTACTTCTAACCAGAAAACTGCAAATATTTGTCTTTGATAGGAAAATGAAAGGTGTTCTTTTATTTGTTTTTAGACAAAAAACCTAAACACATGCATGGAAAAATGTCATGTCTGATCAGCAGCTGAGGAATCTTGTAGCTCAGAATCTGTTGAGCTTGGAGACACACTGCTTCTTGATCAGTATCTCCCAGTATATTAATCTTTTTCTACTCATTTGACAAATGCTACTGGTAAATATATGCTGGGGTAGACAGTCATCAAGGTTTTCTTGGGTTCAGGGTGCACATTTTTCTTTTGTCCTTTCTAGGAACTCCATATCTCTATTAAAATTACATTTTTCCTTGCTATTTTTAATAGTATTTTGCACTATTGCACAGACGTAATTACTTAGTGATATATATTACTAGTTTTATATATTATTTAAT
>JAOEGS010004503.1:33273-45092 GCA_025447755.1 Corythornis vintsioides | reverse complement strand
TCCACCTTATTACACTGTAACTAAACCCACACTTCTCAAGCTTGGCTGTGAGGATCCCATGGGATACAGTATCAGAAGCCTTGCTGAAGTCAAGGTATATCACATCCACTGCACTACCCTCATCTAACCATCTACTGATATCTTTTATGAAGATATCAGATTAGACAAGCATGATTTCCCCTTACGGAATCCATGCTGAATTTCTGAAAGCAGTAACACTCCCAGGTGGGATAAAATGCTTAAGGGGTTTTAAAAGAGCCATTCACCATCTTAGTTGAGAATAAATAATCTTTAAGGAAACACCTTTTTTAACCTTGGTGCTCTGCACAATATGAACCCATGAGTAGCTTTGGAAAAAATTCAGAGAAGCTGTACTCTCACGTGGAGTCAGCTGTCAGGGTAGTCTTCATTGAACTGAACATTGAGAAGTTGTTTCACAGAATCTAGAAATCATACAGCAACATTACATTTGAGTTCATACAGATAATTATGGGACAGGTCCATGACTAGCTTGCAGAGTCGCATGCTTTATTTCTGCCCATAAAACAAAGAGGGATGTAAAGCTCCTGGATGTAACACATCAGGTTTTGTCCATTGGTGCTGCAGGGAGAGGGGTTTATATGGAGTAAAACACTAAACAGAGTTCAAGCAGTGGTTTTAAATACTTCCATATATTTATTGCAACTCTATTTCCATATATTTCCAATATTTCCAACTACAGTTGTACCTCTGCAACATATAACACATCTTCAATTGGCCTTTGCAATTTCTTTTCTTGATGGGGCAGGTTGAATGTTTGTAGACTATTGTTGGGTTTACACTGTGATTGTTTGTGGGGTATTCATTGTGTTTGTTTGGAATTTTGCTGGGTTTGTTTGTTGGGTTTTCATTTGTTTTGTTTGTGGGGTTTTTTCATTACGTTTGTTTGGTTTCATATTGTTTGGGTTTTTAGAACGATTCAACAAAGTAAGGTTGCAAAAGCATCTGACAATTACATATCCATCCTACTGAGCAGACATGGAACAAGCCACTCTTCTGTTAACGGGAGAAAATAAAATTCTTTCTGCATACTTCTGCTACATTTCAGCAGAGCAAAAAATATATATATATTTAAGGCACCATGGTAACAAAGAGTGGAACAAGCTTTGAGGTCATTGTACAGCACTGCAGACCCTGCAACAGGAGCTCACTGTAACATCTTTCAAAGTGTTCTCCCGGGGTCCATATGTGTAGACTGGTAAAGCTGTTAACATTCCCAATTAGGTTTTAATTTATCTTAGTTTCCTCAGCGTTGCCATTAAAAGTCACACCGTACAGCCATTAAACCTTAACATTGCAGTTGCAGAGTTTTGTCAGGTGCTGGCCAACAAATCCGTCTGTAGACAGGCAGCAGAAACTAGATTTTAATTCCAGCTTCTATTTTCTCTTTTTTTTTTTTTTTTTAAAAAAAAAAAAAAAGAAAAAAAAAGAGAAGTTTAAATGAGTCAGGAGAATTTACCCTGGACATCTGTTTGACGTATAATGTGAGGATATTTAAAAGTCTTTTAAGAAAAACAAATAAAGGCTTCCACATTCCCAAGGACAGAAACCATTTAATCTACTTGTACAGCCCTTTCAAGAATTTACCATTTTGGCAGAAGATATATGTCATTAAAGAAACAACCAATAAGATTTATTACAGCTAATTTATGTCCATAACAGCTAAGACATGTTTTTGGGTAGCAGAGCTCACCACGGGCAGTATTTTCCTTCCTGCACATTCTTATTGTTTTAGTTTATTACAGCAGCACGTCTTGTGAGATCATTTATTGCTTAGCACGATGGTATGACTGAGCCATTTATTATGGGGAGACATCAACACATTGAGTGAGATCACCCCGTTTCCTTGAGGTCACTATACTGGAGGTGATGAAATAATGTATTTATCTACAATGTATTAGATGTGTTTAATTGACTGGGGATCAATTTTTGTTTAACCAACTGTGCTGATGAGGAAGTTTCTCAGTGTACTGCTGTGATGTTCCAAAACAGCCGTTAAAATAATTATCATAATATGGGATTGTGGGGCAGCCCCATAACACATGTTTGCAGCTTGAAGAGGACGGTTCTAGCAACTAAAAATATAAGCCAGATGGAAAAATCATCCAGCTCTGAGGGGAGAAAAACTCAACCTGTTGTAGGTTTTTTTATACATCAGGAACAGTACAGTAAATGTTTGGGATAACCCAAGTCACCAGTAGGTCTTTCCTGCCATTGGTGAACTTCTGACCTTATTTCCTTGGAGGGCTGTTAAAATGAAGTCAGAGGGCAAGCAGAGTTATTTGCAGGCACCGTTTTCACTTGTGTGGTCTAGAAAGTTAACACGTTTCCCACCCCCCCACACCCCCCCCACCCCCATTCCATGAGGCAGAGACAGTGATGAGGGAAAAGACAAGATAGTTTAATTAACTGTCTCCAGTTATCGGGTAATCTGGGTCTGGCTGGGTGACATACATTCCTGGACTGGTGCTTCCCAAATGGTGTTTCCATCCCCCTGTGAGACCTGTTTACTTTCCTGAGGGCTGGTCATGATGTTTTATGAGATTTTGTGTCTCCCAGGAAGTGGGATGGTGAATCGTGACAGAGGGAGAGATTTGCTGGTTTGGCTTTTCAAATAGATGAGATGTCTCTGTTAAGGAGAGATTTCCTTTGTGGGTTCCCCCTGTGCTCACCCTCAACTTGTGGACTGGCCCAGAGGGTGGTTCACAGGGTTCTGAGCATCTCAAGGCAGAAGAGTGTCACAATGGACAAGGTTCTTACTTCTGGAGTAAGGCTAGAGCTGTCAATATTTTTGACAACTTAGTATTAAAGTGACAGCTTACTTGGTAGCTGGACAATGAGTCAAAACAGAGCAAAATGAGCTAACAACCTGAAGTAATTTCCATTATGTCAGAAGATCATCTGAGGGCAAGGTCTTGTGGGCTGCAGCTGTCCTGGAGACTGCACCAGTTGCCTTCATTTTGTTGGCCATAGAATGCAACCTGTACTTATTTCTCCTTCCTGATGATTGCATCATGAAGTGTGATCCTGGTGTTCCTAGGGTCTTGGCCTGAAACAAGCCTTGAGTGATTCCAGGGTATCACATTAATAATGTTGGTTATTGAAACCTAGCTGATGTTTTGGATGACTCTGTGGAAGATGGCACAGCATGGAGATGTTTCTCCATGGTCCTCTGCAAGGTGACACTTCTTATACCTCAGTTGAATTTGTAACCATCTTGCTCTTTACAGATTGGTGTCTATGACTCTGTTGTAGGGGAAAACGCAGCCAACTGCCTTTTGTCCTTGTTAGTGTTACATAGGGTCACCCTGGGAAAAGAGAGACCAAAGAGCAAGTCTTGGTAGTTCTTCTCTTCTGTAAACACTCATTACTCCAGGCTTCTCTGTGGGTGGCCGGTGTGAGCTGTGATGATCTGTACTTGACTATTGCTCAGAGCATCTGCTGTTGCAGGAGAAGTAGGACTTTGCTTCTGGAGGCCAGAGGCAAAGGCAACAAGACTGAGGCTGAGTGGGGGGAGATTGTCCCACTCTGGGAGATAGGTTTCCTAGGGGGGACTGAGGCAAAGCAATACTAGAGATACCCACCAATGTCTCCATTCCCATGGCAAATGTAGTTAAGGAGAAGAAATCATTGGCCTTTAACTTTCTGTACTCTCTTCCTTCTTCCTTCAAAGCCATGCTTTTCTCCTCCACGTCTAATCACACACACTGGTGATGAATCAGTGTGGAAAGCAGTGGCAGCAGGCAACCCAAACCAGAGCTGATGGGTAAATAACAGGCAGCTCGTTTCATTTTATCACTGTGCTCCTGCAAACAGCAGACATATGTTCCCTGGCATAATACATCTTCACAGCCTGAGGTAGATCATACAAAACTCCAACTACTTTCAGCTGTTCCAGTGCGATGAAATGTTTCAGACATATGGTCCCAGGACTGATCCCTATATAGAAGGTGCCTGGAAATGGGGAGAAGGCTCTGGGAGTGAGTGATACATGTAAATGGATTTCCAGAGTTTAAGGCACATGGGAGGGCTTGGGATTTTTGGAGGTGGGGGGGAACCTGCTGCAAAGGTCATGATGCAGCAATTTGGGGATTTGGTGCTTGAGTATTTTCTAAAAAAAAACCAAGAACCAAACAAACAAAAAATAAAACAAAAAAGCCCACGCCAAAAAAAACCTTCATGTCTTGCAAAGGATGAGTCCATTCTTCCTGTCCTAAAGTTCCAACTCTGGGTCCGTTCCCATTGGGAAAAAGCAATAGAGTAACAGCTTGCTAGGACATACAACAGGCAAAGGTAGCCTCACCTCTGGGTATCACCAAAACCTTGCAATCCCCATACCAGCACAGGGCATTTCAGCTTATTCATACGCATGGGTTTGGGGAAAACCCTGGTGGTTTGGTGATCCACTGTATAAAAGAGATTATTTTTTTCTGAGGGTTTGCAGAATTGTGATGCAAAATGCTCTTTCTTCATCTGTAGCAAGTGGTGTTTGGGTGAGTGTGCTGCAAGGAAGAAAATCAGGGCCAAGGAGTTGGCCTGGAGCATGAGATGGTCCCTGTTGAGTCCTGCTTTTCTTCCAGAAAAACCTGTCTAGGCCAAGCAGTTGGCTTAAGTGGGGGGAAGGGATTACAGATTTGACAGAAGATCTTTCTGTGATGCTTTAATGGTCTCTTATGATTGCAAAGATCATTGAAATGACAGTTTGGAGTGGGTGGTTACAAATTAGTCTGCATATAGACCTTTCCTCTTGGCTTTGTAAATCTGGGAGGCTTGTGGCTTGAAGGTCTCAGCTGTGCTTTGATGAATCTGATTTCTCATCCAGACACTCCAGTGATGCTCACTGGTCTGAAGGCAAGTTCTTAAATAGGGAACTGAATATTCCTGGGGCACACTTAAATCAGCTTTAAGTGACTTAATTCAATTCATGCTGATTCCTTATCAATTTAAATGATTCATTTAAACTAAACTTTAATGTCAATCAATCTTCCTACCTTGCCACTCTCATCTTCTGAGACCAGAGAAATGGGATCCAGCTGTTTGCATTTAGGTCTGGGAATGGTTGCCAAGATGGATAAATGTGTTTTTTTCAGTGTGCAGTTATCCAAACATTCCAGGAGGTCAGCTTCTTGCATGGGGAGATGTGTGCCATGGCACCCCTGACAAATAGGGCTGGAAGGGGTGCAGAGATGTCTTCTCATCCAGCCCCACTGCAGAACATCCTCAGACAGAGCAAGCCCCTTCCCAGCCGTTGCACCCAGGGTCTTCTCCAGCCATGAGTGATGGAGATCATGCTGCCGGCAATGACTTATTTCTTTAACCACACAAATGCATAGAAGCTTCTTCCTTTCCATGTTGCAGTAGCTCTTAATAAATTGTTATCCCATCTCATCTCATTTTTCTCCAAGCTGAACAACACAATTTGTTAATTCCTTCCTTGGGAGATGTGTTTTCCAGACTTGTGATCATTTCTGATGCTCTTCACTGGTGCTCTTTGCCAGATCTCTTCAGTGGGTCTGTATCTCTATTGGTTTGACAGCTGAACCACATCAAAGGGTAAGAACAAACCCACCACAAATAAAAATGCAAAATGAAGCATTAAGGGTTTTAGTAAAGTATGAAACCAGCATATAAGTCCAGAAATTCTTTCCTGTGCAGATTCATCAGGTTCATAATTCTTCACTTCCAAAGCATTGATGCCCAACACTAGAGACCTGTATCACAAATGTTTTGAATAGATGGATGACAGTGGAGTCCCTGGACAGAGGAGGCCAGTGCTCAGCTCAGCAGGCTGCACTCCTTTCCTGCAGCCAAAGACTGAGAGTCAGGCAGCAAGTCATTAACTGGGGCTTGACAATAAAAACTTGTTGAATATTCCCATTGTCATCTTGAATTCCTGCTGTCACAGGTGGGAACTGCTGGAGAATATCCATAATCACTCAGGGATCTGGTCATAGACTGGTCTGGGTTGGAAGGGACCTTTCAAGGTTATCTAGTTCAACCCTCCTCCAGTGAGTAGGGACATCTGCAACTAGAGCAGGTTGCTCAGAGCCAGCTTCACCTGGAATGGTTCCAGGGTTAAGGCAAATAAATTCTCCTGCTGATAAATCTATTACAAAAATGGCCAGTCAATTTAGGTATTTCAAAATCCCAAGAACAGTAGATTATGAAATTACCTCCACGGTCAATGTAAAGAATTAGGTGCCATATGTATCACATCTTAAAAGAAAAAAAAACAAACAAAAAAACACCCCAGGGATTAAGTCATATAAGGTCTCACATCAGCCAAAAGCTGAACCATTATGTTAATATTGTTCATGGGGCAGTTTGAGAGGGCATGCTGAAGACCATAGGATGGCACAAATGCCTCCAGCTCTGTACCTCTCTGACCAGGGCTTTATTGAAACCCGAGAGCCTGCTTTCTTGGATGCATGGTGGACCTCCCAAAGCCAGTTCCAATTGTGGTCACAGCAAGAAGCCCACTTGAGCTGCAGTGCCCTGTCAGCCTGGCTCAGATACTTCTGAGATGGCACTTCTACTCCCTTCAACTCCCATCCTCTTTCTCTGGCATCCAAAAATTCCTTCTGAGCTGAAAATTGGCACATGTGGTCTTGGCTGAGTAAGAATGTTTTTCCATGGGGAAAATATATTAGGTTCATCTGGTTTTAATGCAGGGAATTGGTGGAGGGGGCGTGCATATGGGTACTGAAATGATTTAAATATCTTACACACACACACAGGCTTTTTTTGTTGTTTGTTTTTGTTTTGCCCTGAGCCATTGGAACATGAAACATTCCCTGGTTCAGGCTGAGAAAAGAGGCTGGTAAGGTGAACCCCACCATGACCATGTCTCCACACTGTGACTTTGTCACAGAGTAGATCCTCTTGATTATTCCTGAAGGATCTCAATGTATTATTTTAACTTTATCCAGGAAAGATGGAAAAGTTCCCCATTAAGGATCAGAGGCATTTCTTTGTTACTACTGTCACCATTTCTTTTGTGACAAAGGACTTAATTTTAGTTTCTTGTGCCCTGTAAGAGCATTTGGCACTGATGTCAGCCTCTGACATGGTTTTGGGTTTTGTGGCCTCCTGGAAATTGAATTATGGCTAAAAAGCAGGCTGTGGCAGTGTCATCAAAGCATCCCTGCAAACCAGGATGGTTGGGATGTTCATATGGGATGATCGATTTCTGGATTTAGGACTTCAGGTTAAATAAACCATGTCCTGGAGCAATGATCTGGGGCTATTACCAGGACCCTAAGGAGGGAGCTGGTAAGGTTTACTGGGGTCACTGCCCCTGCTCCCTACAGGCTAGATTCCTTCCGGATGTTCCCAACAGCCTGCTGCTTTCCCAGTCCCATCTCCTTCTTATGAAGTCTCACTGCCTCCCTCAGCCCACATCTTCCATTGCTTCTCCACCCTTAGGATGCAGTCTTATCTGTGATTTCTTATCAGCCACAGACCTAAAATGAGTGGTTGTCTCGCTGTCTGCATCCACCATTGGCATCTCTGAAGATTTATTGCTGTAATCACACTTGGGCTGCTCTGAAAGAAGCTAGATTAATCTACTGAGGAGGTCAGGGTTTTATAGGTTCTCCTCTGGTTCCTCTGCAAATTTTCTCCATCTTTCCTGATCTCAGGACTCCTTTGATCTTGAGCAGAGCCTCATGTCCTGTGGCAGTGTTCCTAGTGATGGATGCAAATGGGATTGGTTGTTTGTTTTGGGTTTTTTTTTTTTTTGTGGTTGCTGTTGTTGTTTTTCTTTGCTTTTAAGCCTAGAAAGGTGTATTCCATCTAGGATCCTAGATGTCTTGCTATAGGCTTTTCTGCAGACCTGCTGTATCTGCCAGATGCTTTTTCAAAGGATCTTGAAAAATGGGAGTAATGGCGTTAAAAAAAAATGAAATGACACTTGGTCAGCTCCTTCAGGCCCAACTGCTGCGCAACGGCACAGCACAGGATCTTGGCCAAACTGGAGCCCAGCCAACTGCAAAGGAGTCTCAGCCATTTTATTTTTGGCAGGGCCAATTAAAATAGTGTAATTCTAATAGTTCTCCAAGACATATCGTATTTTATTTGTGAGCTCTTACAATTTGAGGCTCTTTTCAATCTATGTGAAAAGTGGACAGTGCCATATTTTAAGGATAATTGTGGATTTGTGAGTTTCCTTTTTCATTCTGTTTTTTTTTTTACAGTCAGAGCCCTAAACACTGCCTGGGCTATAATCAGCTACAAAACGGATCCATGTGCGATGCACATGGAAAAAGGGTTCTTCATCCTACCAGCATCGTTGTGCTCTGGAGCAGCCGGAACTTGGATTTCCACTCCAGAAAGGAGGAATTCTTGCCTTTCACATGTTGTTTTCATTCTTGATCAGAAAAGAGCAGATTTATTTTTTGTGTGTTTTGTTTGCTGATTTTTTTTTTTTTATTCCCCTCCACACAACATTATGAAAATTATCTTGGGTCAGTCAGAACTTCATTTAGACAAAAAGTGAATATTTGATTTTTGTATCAACTTTATTTTTATTTAGACACTTCAAAAGGGGTTCCAAAGAGAGTATAAAGGTGTGTCCTGCTCTGGTATGTCCTCTTTGTTTTGGTGTTTTATAGCAAGTTTTCAGAGGCAGCCTGGTCTCAAAGTGCTATTTTTTTTAATGAAATGGGAATCACTAATGGAAAACATCCCAAAAAAGCTTTTTGACAAACTTCAGTTATATTCTCCCCTGTTGCTCCTTCTGGTTTTAGATTACTGCTTGTACCGTAACTGGTATTTATTTAATACAGTGCTGTGTTTCTGAGTGGCTGGTGGGAGAAAGTATCTGTTTGGGAGAAGAGCATATTAAAATCAGCGGAATTAGTTGCTTTTTAAAGAAGTTAAAACCTGGGCTTGTGGGGAATCCTTGTGCTCCAGGCACACACATTGTGCGCCCTTGGTCTCCCTTGGAAAGAAGGAAGTTCCCAAACTGTTTCAAACCTTCCCATCAGACCTCCCACAAATGATAACTTCTTGAAAGCCCAACCGTCTCCAAAGATGTACATGGCTTCAAAAGGGAATCCCCTTCAATTATTAGAACCGTGCAGCCTCCCATCTGGATTGGAGCTCCAATAATAAGGGTCAGGACCTTGTCCATACATAGTAAAAAAAATACTGTAAGAAAGCACTTTTTTAGTATTTCCAGATGTAGGGAGAACATTTTTCTTTTTGAAATACAATGAGAAAGCTTTGTCAAGTTTTTTTGGAAACAAATATATAGGAGAGCCCAGAAAAGTAAAACATTTTGCCAAATAGTAAAGACACGTTGGGGCAGGTGAGTTTAGGAGTTGGCAGCATGATGAGTTACTAAAGGCCAGATGATTTTTGAACTGTACTGTAAATGGGATTTATTTAAGTTGAATGGAGCATTTAAAATAGATTCATAGATTTTTTCAGGCCAGAAGGGATCATTAAATTTTCTAGGCTTTTCTCCAGTGTAACCTAAAGCCACTGAGTTTTCCTTTTGGTTACTCCTGAAGAAAACACAGATGAAAGAAAGCAAGAGAAAGAAAGAGAGAGAAAAAAAGAGATCATTTCAATAGCTTGCATTTAGATGATGTTTTGGAAGATCTGCTTTAATCAGACTTTCTATTGCAACTTCAAAAGCTGTAAGGTCCACTCATTCAGATGGTCAGGCACCACGTGCTTTGTTTCACATTTGGGTTTACCTGGCTTTAGCCTTCAGCTCTAACTTCTTTTTATCCTTTTTTTCTCCATGATTAAAAAAACCCCCAAAAAACAACAACTAAGCCACAACCCTTTAAGCACATGGCATTTTTATTTCACAGAGGTGAAATACAATGCAACTTAATCAAATTGCCTCCTGATCATGTTTGTGGTAAGTAAAAAAGCTTGTCCTCTGTGACTCCCTCTCTACTTTTAACTCAAGCCCTTGAAGGGTTCTTCTGGTTGTCCCTTGAATGATATCACTCAAGAGTGATCTGAAGCTTGGGTACAGCTTTCTTTCAAAAATGTGCCCTGAGGAACAAAATACAATAACAAAGGCATTTCCCAGAGAAAAAGGAAGATATCTGCCTCTCTGCAGACAAGATAATGTTGCATGCATTTGCCAGTTTCAGATAGGGATAACTGGACATATATGGAAAAAAAATCAATTTCCTTGAAAAATTAAAAGAAGATTTTATTTTTTTTTTCAATGAGTTTGGAATTTCTCCTTGTCATTTTTGTGTGGTTTTTTTTTTTTTTTTAAAGCAGCTGAAGTGGAAGCATTTTCTTAGGTTTGTTTTTATAAGGTTTTATGTTTCATTATAAACCACATGTTTTGCTTGGATTATTTTGTTCATGGGATTTCCCTCTGCCTTTGTTTTCCTCTTTTCCCATCTAAAGAACAGGGGGAAAAAATGGAAAGCAAGAAAATTAAAGATTTTATGCATTTTTAAGGGGAAGGAAAAGGACATGATGCCTCTTTGAAAAACCAAGCAAACAAAACCCAACAAAACCAAACAAACATTGGTTTCTTTAAAAGCCATTTTTGTTGGAAGAGAAAAATTAATCTTAAGGGTTTGGGTTTTTTTTTAACTTTCCCCCTTCTGCCTGCTCCATTTGAGCTGTGAAGCCCAGAAGTAAGATGGTCAGGGGTTTGTTCATCACCTTAAGGTGACAAAAAAGACTGTGCTTGTATGGAGATGATCTTTGTCTTCCTCCTTTGGTCATTTTGCCTCGAGCATATTCTTGCCCTTAATACCAAGCTTGAGCTAGGGCATAGGAGATTTTCTCTGATGTGTCCTGGTTAATATTTGGGAAAGTTTCATGTAAGCTTAATTCTGCCACTTTTGCTGCTCAGAAACAGAGCACACTGTCAGGATCACATCCCAGCAGCACTGCCCCTTTCCTTCCCCTGCTTCACAGGAGGAAACAAGGGTGGGATGCTGGAGCCAGCTGAACATCATGGTTGGTGCTAATCACACAGTTGAACACAAGTTATAAGTAGAACCTCTGCAGGTTGAAATATCCCTGGATTTATCAAATTTTTTGTCCTGGAAATTAGGAAGGAGGCTTTATGGATGTGATCACGCATTTTCAGTGCCATGGTAATTTCTGAAAACGGGGCTGTGGAAAACTCAAATACATATGCAGTGCAAGGGCATGAAAGCAACCTGGTGTAGTGCAAGGTCATTGATAAGGATGCCCTTGATATGACCAGCTTTGCCTGATGACTCTGGCTGTTCTGCACCTTATTGTTATAGGTGAGGCTCTACTGTGACAGCTGGTGGAGTGTGATCATGGTGGAGAGACAAGAAAATGTTGCAAGTGCTGAGGGACTGTTTAAAAATGCTTATTTTGAGCCTAGATGACCTCTCTCTTTTTAAGGTAAGATCAAGGGCATGAAAGGACCTGCCAGGTCAGTGTGTTTATGAAAGTTCCATTTCCTGGAAGCATGGGACCTAGGAGGTTTATTTAAAACCACCCTGTTTCTAGTCCATGTGGCTGCTGAGAAAAGCTCAACAATCTCTGTGGGTTAGTGAGGCTCAAGAAACACTGGAGAGTGAAAAGAGGAGCCTTTCAACTGCCTTCATGATGCAGCTGATTCCATGAATGTTTGGGTCCTGACTCACCATTCTGAGTGCATTCAGACTTGGCAATAGCTTGTAAAGGCTCTATGGGATCTGATTCTTTCACAGACGGTCTCCATTTTGCTGGTGTTTTGCTTGGTTTGTGGATTTTGTTGGTTGAATTTCTTTCTTTTCTTTTTTTTTTTTTTTTTTTTTTTTTTTTTCTCTTAA
>JAOEGS010004503.1:0-18496 GCA_025447755.1 Corythornis vintsioides | reverse complement strand
AAAATATATACGAGAGAAAGGATATAAAACTTTACTGGCATTATATTTTTTACCATTTTACTGCAGAAAAGTGACTGACTTAAGTATATACACCAAGCACACAGTCCTGAAAAGAAGGAAAGAGAAAGATAAACCTTTAGGCAAATGTAGAGATCTCTGAGAGCACTCCCAGCCATTTTTACTGGGTGAGTAACACCTTGATTTTAGAGTCTGGTGCCTCAGGAGCTGAGATGGGTTTAGAGGAGAACAGCTGGCATCTGGCTCTGGTTTGAGGGGCTGAAGTGACTGTGCTGGGCTGGCATTTAGCCCTGCTAAAGTTTGGAATTGAAACTAGCCAAGAATCCACTCTGGCTTTCGAAGCTTTACTGGGAAAATTTGTTTACAGATCTGTACTGGGCAGAGGAAGCTTGCAGAGCCCTTCTGCAGCACACAAAGTTTTAATATTTGATGTTATTTAATAAAATCTGTTACAAGGTTCTTAAATAACTCTTTATGACCCTTTTATGATTTATTTCACGACACATAACCTCGTGCGTATCTATTTTATGTTATTACAGATGTGTAAACTGATATTAATTGTACACATTTTCCCCTGAAGAATAAGACCTTTTTTCCTCTTTTTCCCTTGGTTTTATAACTAGACATATAATAATTTCTATACAAGGTAAAACCAGAACATATAGCAAAAAAAAAAAAAAAAAAAAAAAAAGGATGAAAAATGTTTATGCAGCTCTGCCTTTCATTTTAAATGAATATAAATGTTCGTCTATGTCATAAATTTAAGCTGCAAGTAAATTACTGCCAAGTCCTGAGCCCATCTCATGTTTGAATCCTGGAGTAAAATAGAAAACATTTGTTGAATCAGTCTGCTGAAAGCAGCAAGGAAATGATGTAATGTTTATGAAATATTCAGGTTTGATACAATCCAATTAGCACTCTTGGTTGCATCAGGTTTGCTGAGGGGGGACTGGCCATGGAAAGGAGGGCTGTCCCCAGCAGGAGCAGGGATGGGTGGCTCTAAATCTGTATTTCCAAGGGTGCTTTTTGATGAGAACTGCTCAATCTTCTCTTTTTCCTGAATAAAATGCCCATCAGCAGCTGCCATGTCCCCATCACAGCATCCCCTCTCTCCAGGAGCTTTCAGGGAGCAAAGCTGGGAAGCTCACCCAGTGTGGTCATGACCAGTGAAATGGGGCCAGGATGTGTGACAATGTCCCAAAGCAGAGGGACAGCACCAGGAGCTTCACCTTGGCTTTCTGGAATCCTAAGATTTTCTACCCCAAAACCCACCTCTGCAAAGGATAACCCCAGCCAAGAACATGACAGCATCAAAAAGGAGGAGAATCAAACCAAGATACCTTTCCGTTCAAATACAATTTACAAAACATTTCAGCATCTGGAACAAGGGACATTAGTTTTGATTATTTCCTTATGATATTGATTCAATTTGTTATACTTCAAGCTATTTTTGTTTTCTCTTCTATCTCTCCCTCACTCTGTTCTTCTCTTTCATCCCCATATTTCTGTTCATTTGTCAAGCACAGCTAAGAAAAGAAAAAAAAAAACAGCAGCAAGAAAGAAAAATAAAAAAGAAATATGTCATCAATGTGGCCTTTTTTGTTTTACAGCATTAAATGGACTGCTTGCCTGGGCAGAAAAAATAAAGTATTTGAAGTTTGACATTATAACAACCAAAAGCGAAGCATGAAAGTGAGCCAGTAATTAAATTTTCAGGCACCCTGTTTACACAGAGCTCTGCTAACGATGGTGTAAGGCCACTGATGGATGCACACGTGTGTCTGCTGTATCATGGGCTGCAAGCTGACAAGAAATTAATGTGAACTCACATTAAATATTTCATTAAAATTCATTGTGCTAGGATAGCACAGGGATGTGAGCATCACTTGAAGCTTTAGAAATCAGTGAAAGTTGTAGAAATCATCCTGGAGATGCTGGCAGATTTTCCAAGCAGCTGGATCTGGTGGCCACAAGTCTCTACCCTGCATGGGTCCAATGGTGTTGTCCCATGGGCCAAGAGGACTCCTCTTGACCATCAACATGCCCATCCCAAGGAAGGAGCAGCATGGATCTCTCAAGCTCCTCATCAAACTAGCCTGATAATGGATTTTTTTGGCTCCCTGGCCAAATCATATATATATAAAAAAAAAAACAAAAACAAAGCAAAAAACAACTCAGTACATTTTGTATCTCAGCTTTTGGGGGAAAAATATAAAACCTAAAACGTATCATGTTGGGTCAACGTGAAATATTGTCTTTGACTCTTATCCAAAGTACTTTGTTTTGCTTTGCTGGGTTATTTAACTCATTTCTTCTAACTTTTGTCTTTTAATTTTGATCAATTCAGAAACAAACAAATGCTGTTTGGGAACAAAAGGCTTAAAGGTTTTGCTTGGGAAATGTCAAATATTTTAGCAAGTCTACAGTGAAATGTTTTGACATTTAAAAAAAAAAAAAGGCTAAATCCATGTGCTTTTTTCCAGATTAAATCAATAGCTGAATTTGACCTGAAAGTGTGAAGAGTTTCCCTTTTCTTCTAAAACTCCATTTGTAAATGAAATTCTTTTCAGTGGTGAAAAAATCCCCTATTCTCAAGTGTAGGTCTGTTCTCCTGGTGCACTGGAAGCCTTCAGAAGTACTGTGCAATCCTGCTCATGTGTCCAAGCTGGACAAGCAGGGCCAGGACACTCATTGGATCTTCTTTTTCCAACAGCTATTTGGACGGAATGAAAATGCATATGTTAATAACCATGTGGGACATGGGTCTTCTTTATAGGTAAGGACCTTGGCCAACCCATCATCTGCAAATGACTCCAACATCCTTCTTGTTTCTCATGCACACCCCAGTTAAACCCTGCTCTTGTTCAATGGCAAGGGACCTCAATCCCCATCCAGGGAATAGTCAAGGCTGGTGTTGATTTTGGTGGTGTTTGCTACTTCAATGTGGTCCTCTACTTGTTGTTTGCTCCTCTTGGATGCCTGCACTCTTTACAAGTTGGCCAGTTGCTCCATCTTGAGCAAGCCCAGTTTATTTAAGTGGGTTTACAGTGGCCTGGGCGTTGCAGCACACACTTAATAAATTACCAGCTGGTAAGAAACAGATTTGGACAATAGGGAAAGACAATAGCCCAGATAAAAAAGAGTAAAAGTCACGCTTGCTTTGAGGAAAGCAAACATGATGCTGCTGCCAGCAGATGTCCCACGTGGCTCCAAGCTTGTGTTTTCTACATTTCCCACTCCTTGTCCAGCTAACCCTTTCTCTGGGCATCACCATAGCAGATCAGGCTGAGAAACCCAACTTTGGGGTCAGGCCAGTCTCTTTTGTTGCACAAATTATAGTGTCATAGAATGTTTTGGGTTGGAAGGGACTTTTCAAGGTCATCTAGTCCAACCCCCCTGCAGTCAGATGAGAAATCTGCAACTAGAGCAGGTTGCTTAGAGCCCCATCCAACCTTATGTTTCAAGGGATGGGGGATTGACCACTGCTCTGGGCAACCTCGGTCAGGATCTCACCACCCTCAGCATCAAAGATTTCTTCCTTCCTTCTCTCTGGTCTCAATCAAGGGGGCTTAGGAGTTCTTACAGCTGCTGCAGTGACACATGAGGCTGCTGTGCTTCCCACCCAGGCAATAACTGCGAATCTTATGTCCCAGCTGCTGGTAAAGTTTACTGTGGAAACTGATACCTTCCTAAAAGTCATCCTTTGAGACAGTGTCACCTCAGGTAGGGCTGGGTCAGAGGATTACTCTGGGCCTACCCACCACACCCATTGTCCTCCCAAACATGAATGAATGGTGTAATTTAACCCAGAGAAGATAACGAACCCACCGTGTCCGTTCCAACAGTTGGTATTAGCATTTCCCATGAAGCTGCTGGGTGTTGGCTTAAAGGGTCTTTTATCAAATTATCAGGAGATCTGTCTCTTTCCAGGTACTAAGTGTCTCTGTGACTCACCTGCTCTCTGCTCATTAAAGAAGAACAAGCAGAAAAGTTTTAATTACTGCCAAGGCTTGTCACAAGTCTGTCAGGAATTTGAAACACAGCTGACAGGCAGCTTGGACCACATCCAAAACAGAATCCATCATCCCATTGGAGAGCTTTTCCTTCTTGGACAATATCTGCACTCAGGGAACTTTATGAAGCATTTCTCCACTGTTCTGATTATGCATTAATATTTGACCTTCAAACTGGAAGGTAAAGAAGTATTAATTGTACCTGTTTAGACAAATACTGAGAATTCTTATACCAATTTATACAAAAAAAAATATGTAAAATATACCAATCTAATGTTATATCAGATAATTCCACTGGAAATTGGTTCTTTGCCAATGTTTATGGATGAACAATTTCCACAAGCAGCTAGGCATGTTAAGCCAGGCAGCCTAGTATAAATCAGCAAATTTCCTGGCTGATGATAAGAGGTTAACTGGAACACCTTGACTGGTTAGCTACAAATTTATTGGCTCCTTACACAAAATATGATCATTGGCATCACATCCTTGCTCTCTGCTCATCTGCTGAATCTGCCCAATCTTTCTTGATTGCCATTGCTTGGATTGGAGAAGATCCAGCCATGGCTAGATGGGATGGGTGGGTTCACCAGCAGTGGTGGGCTTTGGGTCTCTCTCTGCTGTGGAATAACTGGTTTGCTTCATTTATCAGAGGATTCAAGATTTCAGTGCCCACCTTCACAAAAGGCTGCAGATGTTATATAAAAATATTAATTCCACCCTGTATCAGATTGTCCAGAAGATTAAATGCTCTGGGAACACATGTACCCTTGCAAATCTTCAGCGTAAACTAGCCTATCAGTTTTATGAAGAATGCAGGGCAATTTAATAGCCTTGTTTAATTCAGTAGAATTCATTCAGCTTAAGTATTTTTCCATCTTTTCCTCAGCCCATTTTAAGATTTATCAATTACCTATTTCACATATATCACAGGTTTAACTTTTTCTTTCTGTAAAGCATATTCCTGGCTGAAGAAATGGTTGGTTTTGTATTTTCTCACAACTGAAAAAAAACCAAAACCAAAACAAAACAACCAATTCTTCTCTCTGTATAATATGCATAATACTTTCTGTGAAATATTAAAATCTTTGTTTATAATAGATGCAATTCGGCAATCAGTCGGAAGATTTGCAGGATGTTTGGGAGGTTATAGTGACTTTCTGAGGACTAACTCTATTAAATATTAATCTTTCCTACAAATAAATCATATTTCCATCAATAGGTGGTTTGGGATTGTGGGGTGTGTCATCCCCTAAGAACACCACTCCTTTTGGAGGAAGACTTTCCTTTCGTTTCGCTGGCATATCAGATGTTTGGAGAGGAGCTGCCCTCCCATTCCAACATGGAAGTCACTTTTCATTGATGATGGTAGGTTTGTGGGTGTCCTCCCCTACAGCCTTATTTCTAAAGCACTTACTGAAATGCTGCCTGAAAAAACAAACATGAAGCTGAAATCCCTCATCCACATCCCAAGAGGACATCTTCATTCACTCCAGTGGGCGCTGGTCCAGGCTCTGGCTGGGCAAAGGCATGTCAATATAATTACAATGGCACTGCCAAATTAAAGGCAAAATTTTCTAATTCTTGTATTTTAATTGTCCATTGTATCCGATCCTGCCTGACTCCTGGAGACATTAAAAAAAAACCAAACAAACAAACAAAAAACCAACAAAAACAAACCAGAACACTAGGTAAAAATCCTGGCTTCACGGAAGCCAACAGCAGAAACTTTCTTGGGCTGGATGAGCTCACAGGCTCTCCCTGTGCACACTACAGATTTATTTATGTTGTGGTTAAATGAATGATTGTCTAATGCAGATGCATAAATGACTCTGAATGAAACCAAAGACGATGGATGGTGCTTCATGGAAATGGAGTATTAGGCTGTCACTGCCCCAAAGATATGTGGGTCAGGGGGTGAGGAAATGACAGGGAGAAAACACAATGGATTCCCTATGGATTTTAAGCCAGGTGGTAAATTTTGCCATTTTTGCTAGAACCTACATCAGAGGAATTGTTACTTGGCAAAAATGCCCCCAAAAAAGCATCAAAGTCACACAAGAAGTTTGCACCAGGAGAGAGTAAAGGCTGAAGCCCACAACAGAGCCCCTCTCCTCAGTGGCCATAGCTCCTTTTTAAGGTCAGTAACGTTCTTGATCAATCAGCATCTAGTAAATATGGAACAATTTACTGAACCAACGTGATTATTAAGTAGGGTTTTATGGATTCAGTTTGGAACATGACCATCAGACAAAATGGTTTTAATTTGAGATTTTAACATGGAAAACAAACCTTTTGCAAAAACAGGATCACCCATTAAACTTGACAATACTGTGGAAAACACTCATCTTGTCCTCAGAAATGTGCATCCTTTACGTTCTAAAGAAGTATAACAGAAAACATGATCAGGAGCATTAGACAGCTTTTTGTCTGCCAGGAACTGAATGGTTGCAAACACTTTAAAATCGAAACAACTCCGAAATTTGGAAAATGTTTGAAAAAAAAAGACATTTTTGCTTTTCAACCCACTCTGTTATTGATTTTCCAAGATGAATAAGGAATGCTTGTTGAATTTTATGGAAACTGATAGTGGGACTATATGAAACTGGCCATAAAAGATAACAGATTTTGTTTTAAAGTCAGATAAAAGTTATAGTCCGGTGTTATTTGGCATACGAATTTCCTATGATACCAATAAAAATGTTAGATATAAAGCATTTCCTGACAAACGTTTGTAACTCCCAAATGATTGTGGTTTTTTGCTGAGGAATATAGGTTTTACTCCAAAAATAAACCTATGCAGATTTATTAACCTGGGAAGAACACAACTCTTCCATGTACCAATCCACTGCAAGCTGATGGAATTAATAACACCGATATAATGAAAAATATCTTTTTACACTCCAAAACCACTGCTTGCATAATGTCACACATAAAAGAGTTTGCTTAGCAGCCCTTTAGCTCTTTTTTTCACCGTTCTTTGCAGAAGTCTTCATTCACAGTGGATTGGTTCTGTTTAAAGGGTGATATTTGCTGTGGATCACATTACCGAGGCACTAGTCCCTGTGGATGAATGAAAGCAGAGCATGAACTAACAGGAAAAACACTCAGAAGATGAAAATGCGAAACAACCAAAAATGCCATTCATGTTTTCAAGGTGATGGCACGGCGAGCATAGTGGACACTTGTGGTCCTCCCAGGAGAGCACATTTGCTCGCCTTTGCTGCAGGCATAAATAGCCTGAGCCTTCCTGGGATTCAACAACTGACATTTAAGTGGAGAGAAGATTAATTTTTTTTTCACCTTATCATGCAATTTTATACTTTTTTTAATGCAGGGGTAACTTCCTTAAACTAAGAGCTGCGGCAAACATGCTCACTCGCTCGCTCACCAGATATCAGCTTCTGGGTTGGGGCTATTTTTGAAGGGTGTCCTCAGTCTGGTTTCATTTTCATAGAACAATTGAATCATCTAGGTTGGAAAAGACCTTTAAAATCATTGAGTCCAACCATTAACCCTACTCTACCAAGTCCACCACTAAGCCATATCCCCAAGCACCACATCATCACATTGGGTTAATCATCACCAGCAGCTGCAGATGAAGGTTCTGCATCTGGGAGGTGCCCCAGCTGGGATAAACCACTGAACCAGCCAATGGGATAGTTGATACCATACTGATGTCATTCCCCTATGTAAGAGGAGGGTCTGGCCTGGTACAAGGGTGCCTGTTTTCAACTTGTTTCAGTGTGGCAGGAGCAGGGAAAGTTGGTGTCTTGTACACAGATAGAGCCTTCTGGCTTCTATCACTTGCTTTATATATTATTTCATCAGTATTACTGTTAGTTTCTTCTCTCTTGGTGTCGTTGTATTAAATTGTCCTTACCTCAAAGTCCAGGGTATCACCTTTTCTTTCTGTTTCTCCTTCTCATTCCACAGGAGAGGGGGCAAGGGAAGCAGCAAAGCAAATAATGGGGCTAAGAGACAAGAGGTAAATCCTGAAACAGACAGCTGAACATAAAGCTTGTTTTAATTATCAATTAAAGGCAGTGTGAATGCAGGATTCAGCTCAAAGAATAAAGCCTTCCCCCCCCGCCCCCAACATTGCTTCTTTTATTTTTTCTTAATTTTACCGTGAGAGTGGCTACCACTGTTTCATTCTATCTACAACTGAAGATAGTCATTCTGAACAATTATGTGCTCTTTTGGAGCATGGAACAAAAAGTATTTTTTCCTATCTTCTGCCTTCACATCTTCAGGATGATTGCAAGTGGTGGGACAGCACAGACCTCTTGGAGAAGGAAACCATTATGAGCCCCATCCCATCTTAGTGTATGAAGAAGAGAGAATGAGGAGAAGGATGCAACAGCATTTTGTGGAAGGTCTGGCCTCCATATCCCTCATTTAAGGCTAAGGTAATACCACTATGACTGAAGCAGCAACCTAGAACTGCAGATGCTCAATGCTGAACACCCTCTCTGCAGCCTCTGAGGGTCAGACTGGTACAGCCAAAACTCAGGCTCTGCCTTTTCCCATGCAGTGTGTTCTCCCTTGAGTATTGTGTCTTTTTGGAATAATCCACCATAAAAACACCTCTGAAAGTAGCACTGGAGAATCAAGTGGGAAAATTTATTTCACCTGACTTTGGTGCCTCCTTTCAGAGTCCATCAGATCTGGTGATGGTTGTGTTTACAGTGTTTTCTCCAGTGCTAATGATTTCATCCCATGCAGCTGGGGTTTACATGGGGTACAGCTCCCATCTGATCCCATCACTCAGCTCAGCCAAGGTTTGGCTGGGCACCTCCCATGTAGCCAGAGAAAGCACCTAGAGTCACATAACCACAGGCACACCCCAAGCCCTACAACCGTGAAAATATTATAGATTGACCTGACATATGACACTTGCATACAGCAGTGAGAGGGTTAACAGAGGAATTTGGATTTTGTAGAGATCACCACTTTCTGCTTTTAAGATTGTATGTATCTATATATATAGAGAGAGGGGTGGCCATGCCGGCTAAATTTTGCAATTTTATAAAGCAGAACCACCGTCTACAGGCCACATATGAAGCCAAACAACATGTTTGCAGGTAATTAGTGTTTATAATCAGTTTGTAAAGCTAAAGTGACTCCAGATCTCAATGCATTAAAAAAAAAAAAACAACCCCTCAAAAAAAGCCAACCAACCCCTCATGTAGAAAAGGTTAGGGTTTTTTAGCTTTGAGCAGGCATGCAAATGCCAAATTAACATCTGCATACAATATATGCTCTGGTCAGACCCAAAATATCATTGTGGTAATGGCCAATTCACTTAAAAGCCTATAAGTTTAAAATCCCACTTTAGTATGGATGAAATGTTTTCTGTTCGTTTAACTTTTTTTAGGCTTGGGATTTTGTTTTTTTTTCTTAAGTTTCACATTAATGGTCCTTATAAACCACAGCTGTTTCCCTGCACTATATAACAATAGTGTTTTGTATATGAGCAAGTTTTGAAATCTTCATGCTTACTCAATTCTTCCAAATCCAAAAGCAACCCCACTTGTTCCTGGAAATGGAAGACGTATCTGTAGCATTAAGAAAACTATTAGATTCCTGACAACTTCTCATAAAGATGATAGTTTGTTATTGCTTTACAGATCAGATGAAAATCACTCTCTGAGTCAGATGAGATTTGACAATTTTGGCTCTGGTACCTTTTTTTCTGTCATTTATGTGGTGAAAGGGAAACAGAGTGGGCTATTTCACTGCAGTATCTCTCTTGGGTTCTGGGAAAGGTGAGTGGTGCCCCTCTCCTTGCCAGGGAATGCAGCTGGTTGGCTCATCATATATTGATCATAACTCCTATTATGCTTTCACGGTGACAATATGACTCCTGGGAGCTCAAGCTGGTTCACCTGATGGCTGGTGAAGCCATCAGGTGAACAGTCTGTGGGTCCCTTCTGAGAGGCTCCAGCAGCAGAAGCCAAAATTCTACAAATAGTTGGTGACTAATGTCTTTGTCATGAGAGGCCTTTTCCCAAGTGGTCATTCTCAGAACATGGTTTTTAGATGAGAGCTTAGAAAAGTGTCCATTGTGACATGTACCCTCTTCCCTGTCCTCTTCTGCAAACTGAGTTCAGTTTTGAGCCCCTCACTACAATAAGGACACTGTGGGGCTGGAACATGTCAGAGAAGGTCAATAGAGCTAAGTAAAGATTTAGAGCACAAGTCCTGTGAGGAGCAGCTGAGGGACATGGAGTTGTTCAGCCTGAAGAAAAGGAAGCTCAGGGGAGACCATCTTGCTCTCCACAACTCCCTGAGAGGAGGATGGAACTCTTGGTGAGTTTGATCACCCAAGGAGCAAATGACAGGACAAGAGGAAATAGCCTCAACTTGCACCTGTGGGAGGTTTAGGTTGGACACAAGGAAAAATTTCTTCCCCAACATAGGTGTCCCAGACTACCCAGAGCAGAGATGGAGTCCTCATCCTTGGAGGGCTTTCGAAACTGTGGATATGTGTTGCTGAGAGACATGGTTTAGTGGTGACCTGGAAGTGCTGGGTTAATGGTTGGACTTGATGATCTTAAGTCTCTTCCAACCAGAACACAGCAATGCTATGATCTGTCCCTGACTGGCCTGACTGTGGTGGCTGGGCTGGTACAGCAATGTCTGCGAAGAGTTACCCCATGTCTCATAAGGCTGTTGTGTTGCTGCCCATCAGATATAAATGAGATGTGCATGTGTCCCTGACCCATCCATCTACTGCATTTATCCTGCAGGAAACCTCTAGCTCAGTCAGTCACCATGAGTAGCCCTCAGCAGATTCAAGGGGTCCAGATTTGGTCAGTGAAGGTAGCTCCTTCCTTCCTTCCTCAGAGTGGTATGCTCATGCTAGGAGTAGAGAAGGGGACATTCGTGAGGTGTGGAGGTTGCTGGTGATGGATTTAAAAGGGCCTGGGAAAAGCACCACAGAAGGATTTGGGGAAGAAACCAGTGGCAAAAAGGCAGAAATTCAACAAACCTATGTAAGAAACTCCACTGTTAGCATAACAGTTCCCCATTTGAATGTTCACACTTGTTGGTGGTCTCTACCATCCTGTAAGACCCACCCAGGATCCAGGATGCCTTTGCAAACCCACTCAGCCATGAGACCCTATGTTGCAGGGTCCAAGCATAGATCTTGGCTTTGAGAGATGTGGCTGGTACACTGTGGCTTTGGAGGTCCCTGGATGACTCCATTGGTGACCACAGGAAATGATATGCATGCGTGAAGACAATGCTCTGCTGACAGAAGCACACAGAAGATGGAGTTTCAGACAGACAGTATTTTGTTCTTACTTTCAAGCAGATTATGAAGCAGTTTATTTCTTGTGTTTTTCATTTGTTTTCTCAGCACACCTTTCTTCAAGCCTCCAGTTTTCCAGGAGAAATTTTGAAGTGGCCTCATTTGTAATCCAACCTTGCTTCTTGTCATGTTTGCATCATCAGCTCTGGTGGCTGTGCTAGGACAATGACAACTATTTCTAACTTTAAAATATGACTCTCTGGCAACCCAGAAAAGAAAAAAAGACAAATACACAGCTGTCATGAGAGTATTTCTGCAGAAAAAGGATGAGGGTTCATGGCACAACACAACTGTGACCACGATTGCCCAGAGTTGCCTGGATCCCACCATGTTTTACTCTCACTGGTTATTTCTAGCCTAGTTATTTTCTCCTAAGGGTCCAGCAGAAACTGTAGCCCAAGAAACATGAGGAGATGAGGGGATATGCAGATCCAAACCCTACACGTCTCCATAAGCCTCCTGTCTTCTTCTGGGAATCAAATGGGATCAGAAAAAGGCTACAGCAAACTGTGATCCTCTCTTGGTGGGTACCACTGCAGAGGTCACAGATGCCATCAGTCTCTGTGCTTGGCTTCACAGTCCTGCTGGGCCATGGCACATCCCAGGAGCAGCTTTAGGCCTTTTTGTAAGTGCATGAGGTTTGGCAGGTCCAGCCAAGGCCACCACAGCTGGGATCAGCTGGCGAGACGTCTTTTTTGGCAAAGTGAGGTCTTCTCTGTGGGAAGGGGACAAAACTAGTACTGGCAATTACAGCTCTTACAAAATAAGCAGAGACTATTTTAAGGCCACTTCCTAAGGCTTAGAAAACCTGCTCTGCCTATCAATCTGTCTGTCCCCTTCCTTGTGCAAAGACCTTATGGCCATTTCAGCCCCATGTGCCTGAGTAAATTGAGAGACATCTGCTTTTTTCACATCTCTCATGAAAATCATCTGCCTGACTGAGTGAAATGAGTGTCACAAAAGACATGGACAGACAGGACTTGGCCAACCATGAAATCTGATAGACCTCTGTCAGACACATTCTTTATAACAAAATTGAACTACCTCAGTGCTTGTGAGAAAAGACACACCATCAATGACTTGGTGGAGCTACACAGATTTCTGAAGTCCTGAGTTTTTAAACAAAATTCAGGCCTATGCAGATTTAGAACCTCTATTAATCCCTTGGTTCATCAGGAAATTCTTCAAGAGTTGAGAGCTTTACACCCCTCTTCAAGGTTGAAACAAAAAAGATGTTTTAGCCAGCCTCAAAATGAAAAACGTAGATATGAAATATTAAAACCAGATCTGCTCTACAGAAGAACTCTGACATTACTGCAAATCTGAAGAAGAAAGGGAAAACTCTGGCATATAAATTGAGGATGACATCACTTGCTGAGAACCTGGTGCCAAAACAGTGCTATCTCTGGGAGACCTTCAGTTAAAGCCTTTGTCATCTTTGCCAGGTTAATATAACTTCGAGATTAAAAAGTACTTTCATATTTATACTGCAGGAAGGGGGACAGAAAGGAGGAAGGTGGTGTGTTTTCCCCAAGGGAAATACTGCATTAATATCTGTAGTATCAAGTCAAGGAGCAGAAGACTTGTCATCTTTGTGCAAGTAATTGATATTCCTTCCTTGCTCCAAACACAATGCTTCTGAAAGGTGATCAAAGCCCTCAGTGCTCCTTGGTGGCTGAGTAACACTATACTTAGGGTTCAGGAATTATTTTTTTCCCTTCAATTTCTCTTCACAAGCTTTCTACAAATTATTGAGGGGAGACTTTGTCAAAACTGTGACACTGCCACTCTCCTTAAGTTCTTCTCCTGTATCAATGGTCCAAAAATAAAAGAGATTAAAATATATAGAAAAAGCAAATAAAATATATAACTGTGAACAAACATTTTTTTATGGAAAACAGCTTTATCAAATGAAATCTTCATAACTCCCTTCCTGTGGGAATCCTGCTTTCGCCCCAAAGTTGTTCCTTTTCAGTATTCTCTGCAATCCAGGTTCTGTCATGAGTGGCTGACATTGTTTCCAGTGCTGCTCAGAGAGGTATAAAGCAAGACAGACCCCAACTCACCTCTGTGACAAGGTCTGAGGCTTATATGTTGGGGAAATAATGGAAAAGAAGAACAGTTCACTTCTTTATGCTGGAATCCAGGGAGTGAGGCGGGTTTTCTCCAGTTAGCCACTGTGGTCAGAGATCACACACACGGCCTGTATACAGCCCCAGCAAAACTACAGCAAAGGAAAGAAAACCCACAAAAAGCTTTAAGGTCCTGTAACCACAGCATTCAGATAATGGCTGATGCACGTGGTGGATCTGCAGCCATGCTGGGCTCAAGCCCAGGCAAGTGCTGACCTCCTCACACAACAGACTGGCTCTTGACACCAGTAGTTGCTTTCCCTCTAAAGATTCAGCTTATGAACATCTCTCAGCACCTCCAGGAAATAAAAGTCTCTCGCTGTCAGGGCAGACGTCTTGGACACCAAGCAAGCTGCATAAATATTGCTGTTCGTCTAGGTGCCAATATGAGCAGGGGCTTGCACGAGCAATGTTACAAATGCAGAGATTACCACAGTCACCTCTGGGACTTTACAGGTGATGCATTTGGTCTAGCTATACACTCTCCATACAGGGGCTATCCCAGCAGGGTTGCAGAGCTCAGTAAGCAGACCTCAGGCAAAGGCATTCCTTAGGGTGTTGTGCAGCATCACAGTCATCTCTTTCTTGACAAAACTCTGGTTTTGCTCAAGATAATAACAAGATTCCTGTTGGCATCCAAGGGGGCTGGGTTTTCACCTCTTCTCTTTGGAGATCTTGCTCAGGAGTGTCAAGAAGGCTGTTTTGGATGCTCTAAGGTGATAAGGTGTTGGCCAGCATGTTGCTGGTGTGCAAAGCACCAAAGGAGAAGCTGGCCCTGCTGCCAATACCTGGGATAGCAGGAGCAATAGTAGCAGAGGACAGTCTGGAAATGCAGAGAGAAACCCATCTGGGCTGACAGATTATGGCAAGATATTTCTACTCAGGTAGAGAATCTTGTGGTGAAGGCATGTCATGTGGATGCCCATGTGCACAAAAGCTGGGCCACCAAAGAACATCAGAACAATCAGTGGGTGAAACAGGCTGCCAAGAGTGGCTTGGGTGGATTTGGACTTGTAACAAGGAAGAAATATTTGTAGTTCTGTGGGCCCATGATACCTCAGGTCATCAAGGAAGATGTAGATGGGTTTGAGATTGAGGGGTGGACTTGAGCCTGGACACTATTGCAGAGGGCCTCCATGCACATTCAACATGTGCTGTGATCAAGCCAAAGAGATAAAACCCTAGTGATGTGGAGAATGATGGCTGAAATATCAATAAAGAGATGTTGGGTAGATTGACTATGTCATACTCCCTTAAACTCACCTAGGCAAGCACCACATGCTCATCATGGTGGAAGCAACCACTGAATGGCTGGAAATATATTCAGTGCCCCATTGCTACCACCTAGAACAGCATCCTTGTTCTTGAGAAGCAAATGTTGTAGTGATGTGACATCACAGGAAGAATCAAGTCACTCAGTGAGACTCATTTCTAAAACAGCCTCATAGACACCTGGGCTGAGGAGCACAACATCAAGTGGGTGTGTCACAGCTCCTGTCATACACCAGCCTCTGGGAAAATTGTATGGTACAATGGACTGCTAAAAACCTCACTGAGAGCTGTGGGGGGTGAGACTTTCAAACTTTGGGGGACACATCTAAAGGCCACCTGGTCAGTTCATACCAGAGGATCTGCCAATTGAGCTGGCCCTCAAACTTGTCAGTTTGATTGTTCTCACTGTTTATTTGGAAGTTTTTGTTTTTTGTCAAAAGCCACTACTTTGCCATAGGGTTTGTCACTGGGTTTATGCTGTGCTTAACTGGGCAGCATACAAGTCTCTGTGCTATGGGCAACATGTACTGGATTTTGTGACAAATAATACTTTTGATTTTACCTCAGCAAGTTCCACTTCTCTACGGGATGCTCATCTGACTCCCCTGGATTTTAGGAGACTTTTAAATTGTGAGGATTGCAGATATTATTGTTGCAGTCAATAAATTATAGTTGTGATTTGACACTGCCCAATAATGATAAATACATTGTGGTGCAGGTGTATGTGTCAGGCAGCCACCTCAGTTTGAAGAGTGGGTGTCATTGTCACAGGCACTACAGGTACTCAGGCCCTGCAAGGTTTCCTGATGTGCTCTCCAGACCCTACAAAGTTTAATGACATGCAGGACACATGCTGCAACTCTTCATGCTCCACAAGATCTTGCAACAATCACCATAGCTACTCAGAACCCTATGAGCTCCCCAACAAGTTCTGCGGCTGCTTCAGCTCCCAGAATGAGCACTACAGCTCCATTAGCAGCCACCATTGGCAACCAGTACAAGTTGCCCCTATGCAACTTCAAGATCAGTGCATCCCAAAGAGTAGGAAATCTAGTAAGACAGTTAGGAGACTTGCATGGTTGAACAGGAAGCTACTGGATAAACTTAAGCAGAAGAAACATATAAAACATGGAAGGAGGGGCAGGCCACTTGGGAAGAATACAGGGAGGCTGTCAGAGGATGCAGGGATGCAACAAAGGAAAGCTAAGACCTCCCTTGAACTAAACCTGGCGAGGGACGTGAAGGATGATAAGAAAAGCTTCTTCAAGTATGTTGGAGGCAAAAGGAAGTCCAGAGGCAATGTGGGCCTGCTGCTGAATGAAGTGGGTGCTCTGATGAATGAGGACAGAGAGAAGACTGAGTTACTGAATGCCACCTTTGCCTCAGTCTTTACTACTAAGACCAGCTACCAGGAGTCCCAGGCCTCCAAGACCACAGAGGAATTCTGGAGGGAGGAAGTTTTTACCTCAATTGAAGAAGCTTGGGTTAGAGATCAGTTGAGCAAACTGGACATCCACAAGTCTATGGGCTCTGATGGGATACACCCACAAGTGATGAGGGAGATGGCACAGGTTATTGCCAGGCCAGGAGAGGTGCCTGAGAACTGGAGAAAGGCCAATGTTGTCCCAGTCTTCAGAAAGGGCAAAAAGGAGGACCTGGGTAACTATAGGCCACTCAGCCTCACCTCCATCTCTGGAAAGGTGATAGAACAGCTTGTTCTTGCCACCATCTCTAAGTATGTGGAGGAGAGGAGGCTTATCACAAGTAGTCAACATGGATTCCATAAGGGAAAGTCATGCTTGTCTAATCTGATGGCCTTTTATGATGACACGAGTAGTTGGATAGATGAGGGAAGGGCAATAGATGTGGTATTTCTTGACTTCAGCAAGGCTTTCAATACTGTCTCACGTTATCCTCACAGCCAAGCTTAAGAAGTGTGGATTGGTGATTGTGCAGTGAGGTGGATTGGGAACTGGCTGAAGGACAGAGCACAGAGACTCGAGGTCAGTGGAGCAGAGTCTGGCTGGAGGCCTGTGACTAGTGGAATCCCCCAAGGGTCAGTGCTGGGTTCAATATTATTCGATATATTCATCGATGACCTGGACAAAGGGATAGAGTGACCCTCAGTGAGTTTGCTGATGATACCCAACTGGCAGGAGTGCCTGACACAGCAGCAGGCTGTGCTGCCATCCAGAGAGACCTGGACAGACTGGAGAGCCGGGCAGGGAGAAATATAATGCAATTTAACAAGAGCAAGTGTAAGGTGCTGCATCTGGGGAAGAACAACCCCATGTATCGGTACAGGCTGGGGGTTGATCTGTTGGAGAGTAGTTCTGGGGAAAAGGACCTGGGGGTCCTGGTGGACAGGGGGATGACCATGAGTCAGCAATGTACCCTTGTGGCCAAAAAGGACAACAGCATTCTGGGATGCATTAAGAAGAGTGTGGCCAGCAGGTCAAGAGAGGTTCTTCTCCCCCTCTACTCTTCATTGGTGAGGCTCTTTCTGGAATACTGTGTCCAGTTTTGGGCACCCCAGTTGAAGAGGGACAAAGAGCTACTGGAGAGAGTCCAGCGCAGGGCCACTTAAAAAAGCCAAGTGCTGGGTCATGCACTTGGGTCACAACAAGTCCAGGCAATGCTACAGGCTGGGGAAGGAGTGGAGGGAAAGCTGCCTGGCGGAAAAAGACCTGGGGGTGCTGGTGACACTCAGCTGAACATGAGCCTGCAATATGCCAGGTGGCCAAGAAGACCAATGGCATCCTGGCCTGTATCAGAAACTACGTGACCAGCAGGAGCAGGGAGGTGATCGTGCCCCTGTACTCATCACTCGTGAGACAGCACCTTGAGTACTACTGTGTCCAGTTTCGGGCAGCACAGTACAAGAGGGATATTGAGGTGTTGGAGTGGGTCCAGAGAAGGGCAACAAACATGGTGAGGGGTCTAGAAAGCATGCCTCATGGAGAGAGGCTGAGGGAACTCATGTTGTTTAGTCTGGAGGAGACTGAGAGGAGACCTCATTCCTCTCTACAACTGCCTAAAAGGAGGTTGTAGTAAGGCTGGTGTTGGTCTCTTCTCCCAATTTACTAATGAGAACGAGAGGAAATGGCCTCAAGTTGCATCAGGGGAGGTTTAGATTGAATATTAGGAAGAAAATATTTACTGAGAGAGTGGTTAGGCAGTGGAACAGGCTAACCAGGGAGGTGGTGGAGTTGCCATTCCTGGAGGTGTTTAAAAAACAAGTAGATGTAGCACTTGACTCTGTGGTCTAGTGGTTAGAGAGATGTTAGGATGAAGGTTGGACTTGATGACCCTAGAGGTCCTTTCCAACCATTATGATTCTATGAAGTCAATGGGGATGGAAGTGGATGTGATATGCTCTGAGTGGCTCCATGTGACCGAGAAGCGGGAGACTCTTCTTTTGCCATCTGCCATCTCCATCCTGCCCATAGCTGTTTGGTGTATAAAATCTGTATGTTAGCTTTTCCAGCTGTGGGACAGGAGAGAAGACGTAGAGTCCTCTCTGGCACCCTAGTGCAGGTGCTGTCCCAGTTGCACATTGACCTGGGCCTTGACGAGGGCTGGTTAGGAAGATGGTACACTCAATCAGCACTGTGCCCAGCTCCTGCAACACACCCTAGGCTGCCCAAGATCTTCAGAGTGGTGGCTGTGTGTAGAAAAGTTCTCAATGGTGGGTTTATGTGTTTGAGAAGGTGCTTCAAGAGTTGTGTGGATCCAGCAGAGGG
>JAOEGS010004501.1:14187-48252 GCA_025447755.1 Corythornis vintsioides | reverse complement strand
TACACACACACGTGTATATTTACAGATAGTGTTTGGCAGCAGATGCAACTGAACGTGCCTGACAAGCACTGGTGAAGGAGTTCTCTTTCTGTTCTGTAAATAAGGAGAAGCAGTGGTTCTTCTGTGGGCTGGACTTCACTGTCTAGGGGTCCTGCCCACTGATTTGCCCCTCTGCTATTAGGGAATCTCTGGGTGGTTATGTATGTGTTGTTGCTTTTGAGCTCTCCAAAATGAACACATGCAAACGGGCTGTTCTGAGAAAGGCTGCTAAAACCAATACAAGGAAATCTTTGCAGTCATCCTGTGCTGTCATAATTAAAAAGAAGAATTAAAAAATACCTGTAAAATACGTGTAGCTCACTGTAGCCCTGATGGACTTAAAAAAAATAAAACAAATTTGCAAAGAGATGCTTTTATCTGTCACCAACTGACAAAGATAGGAGAGAACTTGGGAACTGTTATCCTTAGAACACTTACTGGAAAGGACTAACACCTTCTTGCTGAAGCATCTGAGACTAGTTGTTTAGGTTTGCAACATGTGAACTACCATTCTGATCCAGCACAGAAATCTCCCACATTCCTATGAATGCCTGGGAAAGTCTTGGATTAAGTATATTGATGTTGAAGTTTATCAAAGGTGAGGATTAGAAGCCTCAGGAACTGGGCTTGCTCAGGCACAGTCTTAATGTGTTTCCTCCTTTTCCTTCCCCTTTCCTGTTGTCAGGCTCTCATCTCCTGATTGCTCTGAACACAAGTGAATGCCTTTACCTGAACAGAAGTGTTCAGAAAGTGCGAGCCCTCTCCCGCTGGAAAGGCCACTTGATTGAAAGTGTGGGCTGGAACAAGTTTCTTGGTTCAGAGACCAATACTGGGCCTATCCTGGTGGGGACAGCCCAGGGACAGATCTATGAGGCTGAAATCTCTGTCAGTGAGGGAGGCCTCTTCAGCACTAACCCCGATCAGTACTTCCGCCAGGTCTACACCCTGGAGGAGGAATCGGGGCCTGCCCCAGTCTGCTGCTTGGAGACTGAACGAGGGATAGAAGGAAAATTCTTTATTATAGCCACCACTCGAAAGAGACTCTTCCAGTTTGTTGGCAAAGTACCTGAAGGGACAGAGCAGCAAGGCTTCAGCTCCATATTTGCCACGCATGCTGACCATTTGCCCAGCTTCCGGGAGTTTCCAGCCAACCTTGGTTTCAGTGAGATAGCCTTTTACACCCCAAAACTGCGCTCCAACCCGCGCTCCTTTGCCTGGATGATGGGAAATGGTGTCTTGTATGGTACATTGGATTACAGCCGTCCCGATTCAATTCTGAGTGATGAACGGGTCTGGGTTTATCCTTCTGATATTGACATCACTGTGAACAAGCCAATATCCATCGTACTCACCCAGTTCCACTTCCTGTTGCTGCTGCCTGATCAGGTGAAGGCTGTGTGCACTCTGAACGGGCAGGTTGTTTTCCAGGATCTGTTCCTGGAGAAGTTTGGCTTACTGACACGCATGATCAAAGATCCCACAGTCCAGCAGATATGGATCCACACTGAGAAAGTGGTGTTCCGCTACCACGTCCAGCGGGAATCTCGAGATGTGTGGAAGATGTATATGAATATGAACAAATTTGATTTAGCCAAAGAGTATTGCAAAGACCGTCCAGAGTGCCTAGATATTGTGCTGGCAAAAGAGGCAGAGCACTGCTTCCAAAACAAGAGGTATCTAGACAGTGCCAAATGTTATGCACTGACTCAGAACTACTTTGAGGAAATTGCCCTGAAGTTCATCGAGGCCAAGCAAGAAGAGGCCCTGATGGAGTTTCTGATTAAGAAGCTAAGTAACCTGAAGCCTTTTGAGAAGACACAGACCACTCTGCTGACTACGTGGTTAACAGAGCTGTACCTGAACTGGCTAGGAGTGCTGGAAGGAGATCCCTCGCAGCGAAATCTCTATTTGGATACACGGGAGAAGTTTCGCACTTTCCTCAGCAGTCCTAAAAACAAAGACTGTCTGTTTAATAACCGGGCATCTATTTATGAGCTGTTGGCAAGCCATGGGGACACAGAGCACATGGTCTACTTTGCAGTCATCATGCAGGACTACGAACGTGTAGTAGCTCACCACTGCCAGCACGATGAGTACGATGAAGCTCTGAATGTGCTGTCCAGGCACAGAGACGAGAAGCTGTTCTACAAGTTCTCTCCAGTCCTCATCCAGCATATTCCCAAGAAGGTAGTTGATGCTTGGATTTCTATGGGCTCTAGACTGGATGCCAGGAACCTCATTCCAGCCCTTGTTAACTACAGCCAGAGTGCCAGCACCCAGCAGATCAACGAAGCCATTAGATACATGGAGTTCTGCGTCTACGAGTTGGAGGAAACCCAACAAGCCATTCACAACTACCTGTTGTCGCTCTACGCGCTGTGTCGGCCGGACTCGCTGCTCTCCTACCTGGAGCAAGCGGGAAAAAACCCAAACAGGATCCACTACGACCTGAAGTACGCGCTGCGCCTGTGTGCAGAGCACGGGCACCACCGTGCCTGTGTCCATATCTACAAAGTGATGGAGCTCTATGAGGAGGCTGTGGATCTCGCCTTGCAGGTGCGTGTGTGCCTGTGCATGCCTGCTTTGATTTACACTGCATGCCTGCTTTGATTTACACTGCATGCCTGCTTTGATTTACACTGCATGCCTGCTTTGATTTACACAAATGGAGCTTGTTCAAGGTACCTTGAGCAACTGAACATTGAGAGGAACCGGACAGAGCCACGCAGACAAGTCTGGGGTGAAGCACCTGTCTCTGTTAACATACTTCTGTGCTTTCCCAGTGGTTTTAAGTAGACAGCTGACTGTGATAAGCCGGAATTGAGGGTATGGGCATGGAAAGTACAAGGGGGAATATTGTCAGTCTTAAGATAAGTTTCTAACATAAAATATTTGTAACATATCTGCATTTATGCAAGACTTGTATAGCTATATTTTCAGTATTCGAATTGCTTCGTATTCCTAGCTGTGATAATTAGCACAGAATAATGTCTCTGTCAGCTTAGTCTGATCTGAAGGAAGAAGTTGGATTTTTGTGGGTTTTTTGTTTGTTTGGTTGGTTGGTTTGTTTGTTTTTGTGGGGGTTTTTCGTTTTTTTTGCAGGTGTTACAGTGTCTCTCCTGAAATGTATGATTGGCAAAGATGCTATAACACGGCAGGGGGGCTGGAACTAGATGATCTTTGAGGTCCCTTCCAACCCAAACCTTTCTATGATTCTGTGAATGTGGATTTGCCCTTACTGTAGTCATGGGCTTTGTTGTTCTAGAAAGCACATTTTCAGGGAGGAATACTGGTGGAGAGAAGAGGTGTTTGACATGTAAACAGGGAGCAGGCCAGTAGTGCAGCCCTAGGCAATGATATAACGATAGAATTTTTCCATTAATGCCTTCTATAATGGACAGCAGGCTTTGAAGTTAGATGGCAGATAAAGAGGCAAGCTTAACTTGGTTTCCTTGTCTGACCAACTTCTAGGTGGATGTTGATCTTGCCAAGTCCTGTGCAGACCTCCCTGAAGATGATGAGGAACTCCGGAAGAAGCTCTGGTTGAAGATTGCTCGTCATGTTGTTCAGGAAGAGAAGGATGTCAAGAAGGCAATGGCCTGCCTCTCCAGCTGTGCCCTGCTGAAGATTGAAGATGTCCTGCCATTCTTTCCAGACTTCGTCACTATTGACCATTTCAAGGAGGCAATCTGTAACTCCCTGGAGGACTACAATAAGCACATTGAGGAGCTGAAAAGGGAGATGGAGGAAGCCACACAGAGTGCCAAGAGAATCCGAGAGGACATCCAGGAAATGAGAAATAAGTATGGCTCTGTGGAACCTCAGGAAAAATGTGCTGCTTGTGACTTTCCACTTCTAAACCGCCCTTTTTACCTTTTCCTGTGTGGTCACATGTTTCACTATGACTGTCTCCTCCAAGCAGTTTTCCCAAACCTTCCTGCCTACAAACAGGTAAAACTTGAAGATCTTCAGAAGAAGCTGGCTGCTACCAGTCAGCCTTCCAAGAGCCACCATCATCCCAAGGATTCAGATAGCATTAGCCTGGGGAAGGGTCAGCAGAGCCGGGAGCAGATCAAAGCTGACATTGATGATATTGTGGCAGCTGAGTGTGTGTACTGTGGTGAGCTGATGATCCGGTCCATTGACAAACCTTTTATTGAGCCCCAGAAATATGAAGAGGAGATGCAAAGCTGGCTGTAGCTTTTCCAAATCTGCCACTGTTGATGCACCAAGAAGTTGTTAACTTCTGAAGCTTCTGTGGTGGGAATATAACCTCCAGGAGCAGGAACACAACTGCTTCTGTGGAACTCTTAAGGAAAAGAGTAGTGGAGTCTTTTTATCAGGATTACAGTGTGCTAATCTTGAAAAATGGAGAGATACAGTTATGACTGTCTTAAGAACTTGAATAATAATTAGAGCTAACCTACTGGAATATATTTAGCAGATGTTTGCTGCTTGCAGTTCTGAGGTTCTTGGTGTGAAGCTAATGGAGTGCCTTGCTGTCCAGAAGGAATTGGGGAGGGCTGTGATATGTCTTCCTTGTTCTGTGGTGGTTTTTTTTTTAGTGAAGACAAGCTTAAAGGGAAAGGTAGTGAAGAACACTGAGCAATGTTTTTGTCATCTGTCACTTTCAAAGCTAGAATTGCATTCTGTTTCCTTTTTGCAGGGAGTTTATAACCACATACATGTTAAGAATGTGAAAGGATGAATGCTCTTGCCTACGTATTTTGTACATGTTAAATACATATTTCTACACAGTGTAATGTAACAAGGTGTATAATTCTCAAGCAGGAGTATATCATGATGCACAAGTAATTTGTCTGCAATTCAAGGTCTATTCTTTTTCATGAGCTTTATGGACATATATTTGAATTTTCTCTAGATGCTGTTTCTGGCAATGCTTCCAGGCCTGTTCACCTCTCTCCTCACTCCTTCCATCTGATTTCTACTATGCCTGTCTTTGCAAAGTGGGTCTGGTTTTCCCTTCACCCCAGACCAAAATTGATAAATCCACTAGTAAGGTTGTAAATAATACTCTGCAAACAGGAACACAGCCTGTTTGTATTGTCCTGCTGTACTCCCCTTTAAGCTGCACTTGATCAGAGATCTACTTGTAGGTTCCCTCAAGGGGACACTACAGAAAAGTTCCATTGGTGTGAAATTTGCTTGTCCCATTGAAGACAGTACCTTGTGACCAGGTGACCAGGCAGTCTTCTGCCTTCCTGATAGTTTTTGATGTTTTCTGGAGATGGCTGTGCTTGGAAAATTCTTCCCAGAAGGTGGTGATAGCTCTGTTGTGGGTGAGAGAATAAAAACATTTCCTTAGAGATTTAGTAAGAGTTCCACGTTTTATTTTTGAAGAAACTAAAATGTTAATGAAGTTCTGTTTTTCTGGGGCTGAATCACAAAGGCAGTTGGCAGAACAGAATAATCTAAATGAAAGATTATTATTGTGATTAAGGCAATAGAAAATAGTGTCTTCTGAAAAACCTCTTCAGCTCTTTAACATGAATTTATGTGCTTGTCTTGAGTACCTCTCTCAATCTGGTCGTCACCCTCTTTGTAGGGTATTCACATCATATAAAGGGAATATAAATTGGCTTCTTTGAGAAGCTGACCTAAGAATTTTAATAACTGATAATATAATTTATATTTTACCTGTGTAAAATGACATGAGTAATAAAAACCATAGCTGATGGTAGGAAGATCTGAGGTTTTGAAATCCTCTTTTCACTGTTGAAGCAATGGGATAGGCAGCCCCATTACCACCTGTTCATTGCTTGCTTGTAAGAAATCACTGTTTCAGCAGTTCTATTAAGCAGTAGTTCAGAAACCCCATGTGCTGTTGTTTTCTTTGGCTCTGGATAGCCTTTTGACTTAGAAGAATCTATGGGTCCCCCAGAAGAATTTGTGATGAAAACTAAATGTGATGTCTTGAAGTTCATCATTAAAACTGTTCTAACTGGCCACTCCTGAGTCATCAGCTTTTCATGTAAACAGTGCAGTATTTAAGGTTGTATATGTCATTATAAAACAACAGTAGCTCTCCACCCAAACCATCTTATGGTCAAAGGCTGGTAACTGTTTTTTCTGCTCTCTAGCAGAAACATGAGTAGCAGCTCATACTGATGCACTAAATAATTTAAAGTTACTTATTTCCTTTGATATGTTCTTTATACTTATTTCATCTCTATTTTTGAGGTTTTTTTTACAGGATGCTTTCCTGGTATGTTAGAATTATTACAGTCCTCCATTTTTTTCCCCTGTTAGTTCTACAGAACAGTCATTACTAAATGTTTCTGTTGTGTTCTAAATATTACCAATATAATTTTCTTATAGACCATTCCAGGGAGACCAGCTCATCCATAATATTGGAAGAAGCATATGTTTATGGGAACTGAGGCAGAGAAAGTAAATAAAATCATCAAGTCTTTGCCTCAGATGGGATGGTAGAGGAAGGCACCTTAAGAACCTGCTGATTAATAGGTATCTCAGTTAACAAAACTAGAACTCTGTATTTTTTTATAATGACTAGTATGCAACATTCTCTGAGGGCTGTAGGCTCGTGCACCAGATCCATGTACCACAAATCTCCTAATTTCTCACTGTTGTTAACTGAAAACATCTTTTAGGTCATTCACTGCCAAGGCTGTGGAGAGTGTTAATTTCTGCAAAGACTCCAGCAGTGATGAAATGTCCAGTGCAAATCGTACAGGAGGCTACACAGAGATACCTTCTGAACTTGAAGAAGATTCAGTAACCACCCACCTGTGCCTCTTGATGACTGCAATTTCCCCAAGTGAAACAGCTAAGAGGGTTTTTGGGGTATGGAGAGAAGTGAACTGCTTACTGTTCTCCCTTAAATCTAATCTAAAAGCTCTCATTCTAGAGGAACACTAAAGAAATTTAGTTGTGCAGGTAGGGCCTAAAGCAAACTTGCACCTAATACAACTCTGGGACCTTGAGCAAGGGCTGGGGGAAATGTTGTGCCTTGGGGGAGACAACAGTGTGTGCTCGTTGAGAACTTTGGATGCATTTGCTGTCGGTCTCTCCCATTGGGAGCAGCTGCTGAATCGCTGAGAGTTGTGTGTTTTGTCTCCTTTATGAAAATAAATGACAGGGCTGGATATTTAGGAAGGCAAATTCTTAACAAGCCACTAGATGTCCCTGTTGCCCATTTAAATCCTGAGGTTTGCTGCAAGGGTGTTTGGTAGTGGAAAAAAGAACTGTCAAAACAGGAATCAAAGCACATTCCCAGTGCCATTGGAGGGGACAGACCTGGAAGGTAGCTACTGGTGGTAAAGATACTAAAAAACTGTCTCTAACTAAAAGGCAATTTCATTTCCCAAGTGACTGCTTTTCAGGTTTTAAATACGAACCCGGATTTATTCTCTTGATGAATGAGTAGGAGTTTTTTTTTTTAGTTGCATTCTAGTGTTAAATTCCTACAGATGTAGCTGATGTAGTAAATCATAGAGAGATCATCCTGGGCTTGGAGTTGTAGTATCTGGTAGCCTTGGGTCTGGCCATCTTTCCTTGCTTCTTCACCCAGTGCCAGCAGCAGGGAGGGTAGAAATGAATGTGAGCCAACTCCTTAGTTACCTGTGTTCACATCTAATGTGTTTTCTCAAAAGCAACAATAAAACTGAGTTAGTAGTATGATATTGAACAAAAATTTGCAAGAGCAGAGAACTTAGTGTGTTTGCTTTTGTCTACAAGTTGTGGGGTCATAATTCCAATGAAGCAGCAAGTGGGAGTAGGAACATCTTGCACTCCATCAAAATGAAATGATGTAGTTTGACTCAGAGTGTAGTCATATATTAGCATGTAGTTCTTGGAATGGGTAGTTCCAATTTGCTACTGCCCTGTCACAGTCAGTGTTTAGAAGTCTCTGTTTATAAGTGCAAATACTAAGCTTCTAATAAGAATTTATGGGAAGTCTGTTGTTCCTTGCATCGCTTCATCCGACAATCCTGTACTGAGCTGTGGGAAGACAGACTGAAAATGGGCCTCTTCCTTGCAACAAGTGTGCTGAGCTCACTTATTTCAAAACGATTGACATTTCAAAATTTCAGTTTGAGTTTTGTAATATACAAGATTTATGGAATTTTTGATTTTAAAATTATTTATAGTAAGACGGATTGAGTCTTTTTCTCCAGAACACCTGGAGTACCATGTGTGTGATTTGCTGTGGTAGGTGTAGTGTTTGAGAGAATCTTATGGCAACCTTAAAGATTAGAGAGCCTAGCCTGGATCTCCTGTCCTTTTTGGAGATGAAGAAAGGCATGCTATAGAAAGGAGAGGGAATGGTGGTTTCTATAAAATAATTTGGCCAAATTTTGTGTGTTTGACTTCAGAGAAGCTTCCCCAGTGGAACCATAATATTGATGGATCTGTACTTCTCGCACTGAGGTGCTGATGAAGAAAATTTGTTTTCCTTTGGAAGAGGAATTTTGGTAAAATAGAACTTGAAAGTTGAACATTAAAGGAGTGCTTCAGATTTGCAGTGGGTTGTGTGTTCATTCTGTTCCTAAACTATCTGATGTCTCCAATCGTGCCCAGTCCACACTTTACACCTTAGCAGCCCTTATGGATGTGAACTTCGTGCCCTTACTGTGATTTTGGAGACCTGTGATATTTCCCTTCAACTCAGTTTTTTTTATTGGTTTTTTTTTTTCACTTCCAGGTCTCTTGGAAAGGCATCAGGCTACTTATTTAGGATATGAACTTTAAAACAACCTGGCTTGCAACTGCTTTCAGGTGGAAGAAAGGGAAAAAGATTAAACAAACTTGTTAGATCTACCTGTTGAAACTGGTTGGGATGGAGAGAAAAAAGGGCTAAGGCATTTCCTCTCTGTAATTGCCAGAGGTATTGGAAGGCAACTTGTTTGAGTAAGACTGGTTGCTTAGGAACGAGGAAGCTACAGGAGTGCTCTAGGGTTACAAGGACAGCTATAACTGATCCTACAGATTTTCTTGTCAGTGTGGGGCAGCTCAGCAGAGGATGGTTTCCAGCTTGCAGAGAGTCAATGATGGGTTCAGACTTGCTGCAGTGCTTTACAGCCCCTATGATGATGGTTGTAGAGGTGTTTTAGTCTAGGACTTGAGCTTGGTTGGTATGGGAATAAGCACAGATGATGTTCATACAACATCAGGCTGTCTCACTGCACAGATATTTCTGTCATATGCTTCCAAACACCACATAAATACCCTTGTTTTATAAAGGACTGTACAGGCTGTACCTGTCAAGAAGTAATTTTGGCATTTCCCTACTTTGCAAGAGTTTATACGTTCCTACTATGCTTCTGTGCTGACTAAAGCTGGATTGTCTTCATAAGAGTATTTGTTCTGGCCTGTTGTTGGTTTTACACGTAGATTGTTTGCTTCATCTGTAATGGAGAATACTGCTGGTAGAGGTTTTGACAATGAAAATGTTCAGGAGAAGCTGAACTGTAGCCTACCCCTCATTTCATGGTCAATATTGAATGGCTCATTGTGGGTGGAGGCTTATATGAAAAGGTTTGAACAGCTGGTTTGGTATCCAAAAGCAGGTATTCTCCATGTGATTGAAATTAATGTGCTGGTCACTTGGCATGGGATGTGATCTTTGGAGCACAGCCTGAACTTAGAGGGTGCTATGTTTTCCAATTAGTTACTCAACAGTTTTTTTTTATCTCCTCAAGAGTATATACCAAATAGATTTTGTAATAAATAAATGAATACTGTGGAACTGGATTAATAAGAAAGTTGTTCCTCTCTCTAGATTCTCTTCTATGTTCCTGTTTATTAAAAAAAAAAAAAAGGTGCACAGTGTGATTTTTCTGAGAGTAGATCTGATGTGTTTTCATGTCTGATGTTTCAACTCTGGTCCTCTTTTCACACCTGAGGGATGCATATTGGGCCAATGCCCTTGGATGAATTAGAAATGTCTAAGGCAAAAGTAACATGAAGCCTGCTGTATTTTCTAGTACTTTTCTTTACAGCCTCTACATGACAATTACTAGCAGCTGCCCCAGCTGGTTTTTAAGGCTGCTGTGTGTTTTTTGCCATGTGAACAAGATCTCTCTTCTCTGGTAAGAGCCTGTGAAGTTATGGGTAGTAAAAAAATGTTGGTCTTTGGTTAACTAATGCGATTCTACGAAATAGCTGTTCTATTTTTCTCATAGTAGCTATCAAGATAACATTAATATATATAGCTGATCTAAATAAAATAATATTCCATGTGTGGCTGAAACATATGTTGCCATTCTTGATAACTGGACTATGAATTTAGATCAGCTCATGCTGTTTGAAAGAACGGAGCAGAATGTTGCTGGGTGAGGAGGCAACAGAGAGTTGATGCTTACTCTCCTAGATGTTTAATTCTTTGTTTAATAAATGCCTGTGTGACACAGCATGACTGTCTCAGAGCGACATCTGCATTTGTGTTGCAGTGGTACATTCTGCTGAGCAGCCTTTTTGGGAGAACAACACTTCCTTATGTTCTGCAGTCTGTTGCAAACACTTGCCTGCTTGCCCAGTTAATGAGATTGGGATAAAGTAGGACCATGTTATCTTTCTGCTGTGTTCTTCTGAAAAGTTGCTTGTGGTAATAATCCTCAGTATGTGCTTCAAAGACTTGTGGTTGCAGGGTTTCCAAAACAAAAAATATTCCATTCCATAATAAGCCAGTTTGTTTTCATTCTGTTGAAAATTCATAGTGAGAAAGTACAAACTAATTTTTTTAATTATTCAGACTTCTCAAGCAACACATGAAGGACAGAAATGTCCTCTTCTGTGAGATCAAGTGGGTGCTAATAAGTTAATGTGGTCATCTGTTTATTTGTAGCAGCTTCTTGAATTTGTTTTTGGCTGTTGCTGAGAAATATTTTGTGATTCTTAATCTACCTAATACTTGTATGCACAGCCAGTTGTAGGAAACTGAAGTGGAACAATGTATAGCAGTAGTCAGCAGTCCACAAGTCTAGACTCTGGCAATTGTTAGGGTAGAATCAGAGTTTGCTCCCTGAAAGCTATTGGATGGATGTTTTACCAAAGTTTGAGATGAAGTTCTAAAAAGATTACCTTCAGTAGTGTGGTCATGTTGAAGAACTGCATGTGGATTTTTAAATATTTTTTTCAGTGTTTTTCTAGTGCCATAAATGGCATCTGAGGAGGATTTGTTTTTTCACTGTGCCCCCTTCTTTCTGAGTAATACCATTAATGAGTATGGGATGCTCAAGGTGGCTGGAGGAAGTATTCCTTCTGTTGAGAAACAGCTATTCAAACTTGCACAGGAGAGACAGTTCTTCCTCTTTCAAGATGGGGTCACACTATCACCATTTCAAAACAACAGCAACAAAATTTTCATAAGAGCAGTGTGCAGCTCTTTCCCTACCAGCTCAATTTGTGCTCCCACTCTGAAAGTTTTAAGTTATCTAATTTGGGTCACAAACTATATGGAAGCTTTGTTTTTTAGTAGCAGTCCAAGTTGATAGCCTACAAAAAAATTGTTTCCAGATACCTGCTGTCTGGGGGGATGTAAATGCAACTGAACCAGCATGTTGCAGGTTGCAGCTGTTAGATGGAGAGGGCAGTAATGGCCCAGAAATGCTGAATCCAATAAATTTGTTGGATTTGAATAACAGGGGTGTTGCTCTAATGTAATCCAATATGTATCAAAGTCACCCCTTTAATAGCAGGAAGGAAATAAGATCTGTATCTCTTGGGAACATGCTTCTAAAACCAACTTTCAGTTGCATTCCTATGTCTCCTTTCAGTCCCTTTGCGTTTCACAGTCTCACTTTTGAGTCACAGTAGCCTGGGTATTAGATCACAGGGATGTTGTTTTTCTGTCACAACCTCATTAACATCTTAGCCTGGGTGTTGGTGCTGCTCTCCCATGTTCAGGTGCCTAATGATTCTTATCACCCCAAAACAGTTACTTTGGATCCCAGCCCAGCATGCGTGGGCATTGGCAGCATTTTGATGTTTATAGGGATTTCTATTTCCTTCTTTTCTTTGGGCTATTTCTTACTTACTACAAGAATTCCTTGTTCCTTCCATGCTGCAATGAATGCAGTGCTCCCAGGGTGGTGTCTGGGCAGCAGATTTTTATGTATGTACCTTCCCAGCTGCTGGGACCAGTCCAAGCAGGTGTAACACAGCAGTGATCTGCAAGGCACAGTGAAAACCAAAACAGGCACTGCCTTTTTCACCTCCTTCAGTCTAGTTTGGGGAGATTACTTAGCTTTGTTGATTTATTGTGTCACTGTTTACCTTAGGTATCTTGGACTTTTGAGCACCATTATGATGTGATTACAGAGGGTCAAATGTACTGAACATTGTTGTTGTTGTTGTTAAAATTCCCCTCTTGATCTATGTAGAGTGGCAGAAGGGCAAACAGCATGCTTTCAAACAGGACAATATTCTTTTTATTTGTTATTTGAAAGGTGAATCATTAAAGTATGATTCTTACAGAGGTCTTTACAATTATCACTTAAACTCTCATGTCTTACTGTCTAGTGACTCGTGGGAGCCAGCAGTAGTAACTTGGCAGCTCTGTGTGTGCAGAGTAGCTCAAAGCATTTGCTGACCAACCAGCCAGCTGACAATGGGAATGCAGAGCTGCAAATTCCCCCTTGCTTTCCCTTAGTGGAGGCACTGGCTGGGTCTCTGTTCTACACAGCTTCTCTTTCCCTCAAAACTTGTAGAAATCTGGTAACTTTAAGACTCTGCTTTCAGTTGAAATCTGTTTGTATGTCTGTCTCCATTGGGAGCTCAGCACCAGTAGTGATTTAAAAAGCTTTGTTTCTTTTGGAAGCTAGAGGAATAATGTGAATATTATATCTGAACTGCTATGATCGAGACTTGGAAGGACTATGTGGAATGGAGCAGACCTCTGAATGCATGGCTAGATAAGGAAAACCTACAGGGGACATATTTTAGGCATTTTTAATCAGAATGCACTAAAAGACTAGATTAGGAGCCATTAGTTGAAAGAGTCTGTAGCATCCTCTACGTTTCATTAACAGATGGCTCTAAGAGGCAACCGTGGAAATGCAAACTCGTGTGTTTGTGCTTGCTCTGCTCTGTGCCTCTCCTGGCAGCACTTGCTGGCATATTCTGTTGGAAATTAACGTTTTGCTTGAGGTATCATTGCAGAGACTGGTCTAATTCATCCTGTTGCTTGTGACAAATCTGTGTCTCTTCCTCCACACTCCTTACAGAAAGAAGGAATTCTATCAGAGTGGTAAAGCAACGCTGGCTGTAGGATCTCACACTTGTGACAGACAAACTTTCTTCTCCTGCTGTAAGTTTTTCTGTGCTTTCATTGCCAGGATTGTCCACCCATGCCTCTACCCCAATTACCCATTGATTAGGGCTCCTCTGGTAATCTGCCAGATGCAGGTTTGTTACCAACAGATGGCAGAAAAATTTGAGGTAATGAGAGAAAGGATAATGATTGCTGATCTGCATAATAATCAGCTTGTGAACAGGTTTCATGGTTTGGATTTTTTTTTTCCTGTTTCCACTGGTTCAAAGATTGCACTGTCAGACAACCAGGCACCTTCTCTTGTGTTAAAGAAATAGTAATGGAAGAACCTTTTCCCCCAGCCACTGTTAAGATTTCTGAAAGCACATGTACTCTCCACCACTGACAGATTAAGTATTTATCCAGAGATTTTGCTCAGAGCACTAGGAATGACCATTCAACCCTCTTGGATCAAGATGTCTAACCTACCAATGTAGTCAAAAATCCTTTTTTTTCTTTTTCTGAGGCAATTTTCTCCAGCTCTACCATAAGGCAGGAAGATCCTTGACCTCCTTGGAACAGCATCACCTTTGCCCTGTCCAGTGCCTAGTCTGAAAAATTGCTTTCCAATTCATGTCTTTTGGAGTTCTTAACTCAATTTTGCTACTTTGCACAGTGAGACAGCCATAGAAGTGCCAAATACAAGTCTGTGTCTAAAACTGTTCTGGAAGAAGTCTTCTCTGACACGTTCTAGAGCAGTGTTACTGGAGTTCTATACCTTATAACTCACTGGTTTCCTATGCTATGGAAGACCTATTGTATGGATTTTTGCTGTTTGAAATTTGTATAGAGTTATCTTGTTTCTATTAGTATCTATATGAAACAAGTCATGTAATACCCCAAAAAATATCTTGATGCCATTCACTATGAATATTAGCAAAGGATCTGGGTTGCACAACTCTCTCAAAAAAGTAGCTTTACATATGCACAGTAGGTGCTAATGCACCTTTATTTATTCTCCTGGTAGGCATGGCAGACAAATTTCTACCAAACCTCTTTAATTTGTGAAATCTCCTTCTTTGCTCAAGATCTAGATGGATTTTTATGTTTTGTTTTGTTTTATTTGAACTTGATTCCTTGGAATAGTAAACACACATTATTTCCCTGAGAATCCTTTCTTTTTACTCTGGGTGCTGATAATACAACCACCCCCTGCCAATTCTCTGGAAAGATCCACATCTCATCTCTATCTTGTGCAGCCATTAACTTGTTGCTAGTGATTTTAGTGTCTGAACCTCACAAGGCAATCACTATCTACTCCTTCAGTCTGTTGCAGCTGTATAATCTGGAGGGAAGGGAGGATTTTTTATTTTTCTGAGCTTATACTCTAAAGCACAAAGCTTTACTATTAAATCTTGATGCTCTGCTGTAGACAGTGATGTTGGTTACAGGATTTTCCTGTCCTCAGTCTGGTTTCTAAGGAAACAATGCCTGGGCATCTGAGCTCATGCACATTTGTTTTATCTTTTTCCCTTTTTTTTTTTTTTTTCCTGTGTCTATGTTTTCCTTCTACAATTTCTGAATCTATTTGCCAAATGCAATTTTGACACATTTATTGTAAAGATACTGACTTCCTGTAAGTTCCCTGAAAATAAGTGATGGGGAGTGGCTGTTATTTGTGGCTACATAGATGACACCCATGGTGTATGCTTAAAGTTTGAGGTCCAAGAAAGTTCATGTGAAAGAAAAACTGGAAAGGCTGAAGGCAAATGAAAAATTTTGTCTGATACTGGGGCTCATTACACACATCCAAGTCCAAACTGCAATTTATGTAACAGCCATCTTCTCTAATTTGCCCTCGGCAACTGTTGGTGAAAACCAGTCACAATAATTACTGAGGGGTGGGGGAACTCACAAGTTCCTTGTATTTTTCCCAGACTATCTACAACAGTAATGATTTAGCACTACTGCAACTTTACAGGCTTTTCTTGCAGGTGTTTGTGAGACACTTATTAATATGTTCTCTATTTTCTGGAAAGAGCATGGCTCAGCCATTTCCTGTGCTATGGACACGTTTCTAAAGAGAAATGGGAGCTTTTAGCCATTCTGTTGAACAGTGACCCCTGATTAAGTTGGGTCTTGCCCAGAAGCTTTGCAAGGAGGGAGGAAAGCTAGAGGCAGAAATTTAATGTGCATGTGAGCTGGCATTCATTTCTTCTGCCTTGTGGAGGACACCAGTGACCTGACAAGGAATGTGTAGAGAGGGAAGAGGTGGGAAAAGGGAGAATGACTTTCATCTCTTGGTGAGTTATTCAGTTTACTGTATCTCAGGCTGCTGAGATTTTGGACATATAAGACAATGTGTATTCCTAGGGCAGGATGTCTCTTGGTGGAAACAATAATTATGACAAATGTGAGTCAACTGTGAGACAGTGTGTATCCTGACAGCAGCATGCTGGGTGAAAAACAGACTTCTTGGAACTGATCAGAGTGTAAGTAAAAACAAGCGTGCGGGAGGGGGGGTTGGTTTTGTTTTTGACGTTTCTCCCAAAGAGCACTGTCTGTTAATACTTCTTTCTTTGCTGTTACCCAGACACTTGCCTGGTGTTAACTGATTCCAGGGTAGTCAGCAGGCTTCAAGGTGAAGTATTGCTGCAGGGTTAACTATTCTCAGCCATGGGAAGTTGGGGCACACTGTGGCAGGACTGCTTGAGTCTGTGCAGGCCACTTGGGAGATGGGAACATCACAAGCTGCTGATAAAGATCAGAGCTCTTCATTGGGTAGCAGAGACTGGGGACAGGTGCCCCTGGTCTCAAAAGGAACCTATTTAGCTAGGTTAGGGGTATATGTGTGTGGGGAAGAGAGGCTTTCCAGGAGAAGAGCTGGAGTCTAGACTGTGTCCATCTCTCCCCACCCCATTAATCTTTCCAAAGACATTTGTTAGCTTGTAGGGCTGAGCATCTTGACTGCTGGCAGAGGGTAATGCTGCTGAGCTTGCTTCCTTCTGAGGGAGGTTGATCAGGACTGCTCCTGCCACTGAATTCCTAAGGACCACAGTAGATTGAAGCTGTTGCTTTCATTATAATACTTCACAAGTACTGGAGCTTCTGCATCAGCATTGTAGTCAAGGAATGCACAGTGAGGATTTATTCTGGGGACAGTAGGAGGGCCTCTAGAGTACAGCAACAAAGGCTTTAGTGTTTTTAAGTGTTCTCAAGGCAGCTGTGCAGTGTAATGTCACTTCAAGACTACAGAAGACCTAAAATGCTGCTCTTTAGCAGGTGAAACAGATGCTCAAATGAATGAGGCTGTGTGGCTTGAGATAGTGTGTTCAGTGAATCAGTACCTAGGACCCTTCCTGCTGGTAAAAGTAAGGCTAAGCTTGGAAGCCACTGAGCTACTGTTCATATCTTATCACAGTAATTTTCTCTCTGTTATCCTGGCTTTGACTCCTGGCTTCAGTCTGCCTGGTTACACTGTGCACCTCCTGTGAACTATGTCCAGAGCAGTCTTTTTTTTTTTTTTTTGACAGGAGGGAGGTGCAAGTTTTTATGTTCAAAAGCAGTTGATGACTTACTGATTGCACTGTACCTGAATGCTTCCTTTGGCCTTAGTCTCTTGCAAATGCACATAACCAAATGAAGTGAGAAAGATTAGAGAATAGGTAATTCACATTTTTACATGTCTCTGATCTGATTTACATGTGCATATCAAAGAGTGCTGCTGAGCACTTGCTGCTGTTGAAGTCAGTGCTCAGCACTCTTCAGAATTAAATTGGAGAGTTTTTATTCTTTGTCCAGTACAGCTGCTTCCATTTTCTTCCTTCCTTCCTATGGAAACACTCTGCAATGACACTCCTAAGGCTTCAGGGAGTCAAACTACAGTGAAAGTATCCCCAGTGACTTCACAGAAAATAGTGGCTGGCACATGGCATCTCCAATTCCTTGTAGTGCTTAGCTAGTCTGAGAATGCTGAGCCATTCATTAGCACACATAACAACAGTACTGTGTGGTACTTCAAAGATGGAATTTAAACTCCAGCAGTCCTACTGAGGTATTTTATTGCCTTCAGCTTGAGGTGCTTTATTCCTAGTGAAGATGTCTGGCTTCATAAGTGCAAGTTGCTTTATTTACAGATGGTATGCTTTTAATTTCTCTTTAAAGGGACTCTTTCATAGCAGCCCCATCTCTAGAGTGAATCTCAATGTGTTTTGTGTGTGATGTGGTGGGTAATTCTGAGAAAACTGGATATTTGTAGAGGCGAATCTCTAATCTAGGAAGCATTGCAGCCACTAATAGTGTAAGGTTTTGGGTCCCTCTCAAAGCATTACGCTCTACATCCTGAGTTCTGGGCAGGCTGTGGTGAGGCAGGACACTTCATAAACCTCTCAGAGCCCAGGAGCTTTGTGTAAGCACTAGGAGAGACAGAATAGTGATGATGCAAGTAGTTTATAGGCAGAAGATACAAACTGAGATGGCTGAACCAATTAAGATAGACAGATGTTCTGTCCCTTCTTCAAAGCTGTTGCCTTGCAGTGGTGTTGGCTGTGGAGATAGATGAGATGAGAAAAATCAGTGCATGAACTCTTAGAAAACAACTTTTAATCTCTTCTTGAGCCAGTTGCAACACCTCTGTTACATAGGAAAGAGGATCTGGTGGTGAGGAGCATCTTAACTCTTGGCAGCTTACAGGAGACACCAAAAACTCACTGTGAAGTTAACTTTGATACATATTGGTTGTAGAGAAGTCACTCTGCCTCCTTACCAGCTGATCCTGCAATGGAGATGCTGCTCCCCACTCAAGGAAGTCATGGTGGGTGGTTGCAGGAGGAGGGGGATTGTTTCCAAACTATGGCAGTTCAATCTGCCAGCATGTATGAGAAATGCTGCAATTTCAGTTTCATTCAGCAGGGCTCTGTTTCTTGCTCTCATTTACTTGACTTGCCAAAGGAAATGTTGGGAGTCTATTTTTGACTGAATGTTGATGGGTTTTTTTTCTCTTCCTCTCCTTTTTTAGAGAGTGAAGGACTATTCATGCAGTCAACACTTTTTTTTTTTTTTTTCCCCTCAAAATTGAGGCAAACCAGAACCAAATAAGACCTCATTATAAATGGCTATTTGATTAATGCTCTTGTTTTTTGAAGTTGTAAAAAACTTAGTACATCTTCCTAGTTCTGATACTTGCCTATTCTATGTCCTTTGAGTCACATAATGATATCATAATGATATGAGATGATGTGATAAAATGGGAAGAAAGATATCTATGGCAGAATGTTGTGTGCCTATTTCAAGGCTTCTGAGGAAATGAGAATATAAAACAGGCTTATTTCTGAGTCAGAAAAAACTCCATCACCATGTATTTGAAGGGGAGAGGAAAGCTCCCTAAGAAAACATGTTGCAGGTTTTCTGTCCTCTGACTGGATTGCTGCCAGAGCTGGTGATGGAGTGAGCTCTGTGACAGATTAAAGTTACACTAATCCAGATCATTCATAAATGTGAGATCACCAATCATCCATGGGGAGACCAGAAAATTAGACTGTTGCCATTCTAAAAAAGAAAATACTCTTTCCTAAAGTTCCACTGGGACTATTGTATAGCAAAGCAGTTATTTCACCATGAGCACATAGCAAGTTCTTGGTGTTTTCTTGCCAGTCTTGCTTCATATCTTCATTCCTCAGGAACTGAGGAATATTTTAAACACTGCCATCTGGGGGCAGCTCACCTATTCAGTGTTTAATAGATTAATGCTGCTGCTCCTCCCCTAGATGTATGGCATGTTTGCACCTTGATCAAGATGTGCTTAATCTTTGACCTTTGTTATATATAAAAGCAGCACCTACAGTGATTATCTAACTGCCCTAAGTTACAGGCTTGGGAGTTCAGGGTGGAGATATGCTGCTTGAGTGTTATCAAACAATTACTATCATATGATCTCAGCAAGGCCAGGGCCTACACAGTCTGAGGAAGGCAGTGCTTCCACAGACAGCTTTGCTTCATCATTTAAGATGTGTGGTGGTCAAAATAATGTACTGGAAAGCTACATCAGCTGAGCTTCTTTTCCCTGCCCAAACCAGAAGCTTGTGGTCAGTGTTTCCTACTTGTATTTTCACTTGAGCTTATTCTTATCCTCATTCTCTTCTTGGGGTGCTTTTCTGTATTACAGCAGGGCATCATCTTGCATATTCTGAGATATTTCGTGACTCCCTTTTTTGGTCATTTTTAGTCTGTCCAGTAGGACTATTCTCTCTGGCACACATGAACAATTTGAGCTTCAGCCTGGGCTGATGATACAGATGAAATGCAATTGTAGTGAGTCAAAATAGAGGAAGGAGGGATTCTGCTCTGGGGCTGGACATGCTGGGACCAACTGACTTTGTGCCTATAGAAGAAATAGCACTGAGTGCTTTGCTAGAAATCGTGAGTTTCTTCATCAGTCTGCTTCTGGTTTCCCTTCTTATGAAAAGTAGCAAATGCACTTCCACCAAAAATCTGTGCACATGTTGTTGGTTGGCTTTTGTTTGACTCATGGGTACAAACAAGAGTGACATCATTGTGGGAATAGCTTTATTTTCCCTTGGGAAAAAGACAGCCTTCATAGAGAGGTAGACTGTGTGTCTCTCTTGTTAGCTTTTACCCGCTTTTTTGTGGGTAGTGCTGTGTTAATGGTTGGACTTGGTGGATTTAGAAGTCTTTTCAACCTTCATGATTCTCTGATTCTATAAAATAGAAATAACTGTAACATCAAAAACTGTAGGAAAGCAATGAAAGTACGTGGTGTTCCATGTGTGTTTAGATGTTGGGGCTCAGGTATGAAAGGCAAGCTCCTGAGGCAGAAGGCCTGAAGGTCTTCAAGCAATTTTGCCACTCAGAGAGTAGGCCTCTAATACCATAGACCAAGAAATCTTAACACTTAAAAAACCCCAATAAAGGTTCTTTTGCTTACGTTTTGGGCCTCCATCCTTTGTTACACTTTCTTTTATAGAAGAGGAGGACAGAAGCTAACTTTGCAAAGACAAGTTTTTCATCATGATCTGCTTTCAGAATCTGGGCTAGAAAATGAAAAAAAAAAAAAAGGTGAAAAGAAAGATGAAGATGTGAGAGATGGTGACAGTGACCATTCCTTCTTTGTTTTATCAAGCTCTTCTGTACAAGGATGATGTGAGAAGACTCAGCTCTGATCTAGAAGTGGAGTCTTACTGTACAGCCACAACTTTGTCATGTGGTATGTCTGCATGTGCCACACACAACGATGCTTTGTGGCTCTCAAAGTTCCTCAGTCTTGCCTTTGGGTCCCCTGGTCCTTGTGACTCTGTGCCTGTTTCTGTGTAACTGTTATCCTCACCTTTCTCAAGAAAAAAAGTTAATGCTATTCCTTTACTAGAGCAGTGCCATTTTTCTTCCCTGAGTGAGCCCCTGCCAAATGCTGTATCTGAAAAGAATCTTTATTGTGTGCAAACTTTCCTCTGCAGTTTACAAGATGATTGATCCCCTGTGGAACAAGGGGAGAGTGCCAGGAAAGGGAAGAATTTGCTTCTTCCCTTTCAAGACTAATCTCAAAACACAAGTGATTGCATGCTGGAAAGTGTTCCTGTATGTTTCTGAGAATTATGACTATAATCCAATACAGCTGCTGTGCCAGCATGTCCCTTTCCCTCCTCCGGCACAGGGTTGGGCCCCTGGATTTTGAAGACCTTTATAGGAAATGTCCACACCTGGTTTTACAAAATGTGTCTTCTAGCCATGAAGCTCATCTTGTTCCAATGCACTTCATGAGTATTATTGCCCCTTGTCCTACAGAGGGTCTTGTTAAAACTCTGGCCAAGTGTAGGGAACTCAGTTTGGCTTCCCTTGAACCGCAGCAGTGTAGATGGAGGTGCTTAGAAAAAGGAGCTTCACCTTTGTTTTGCTGGGGACACTGTATCTTCTCAGTTTTCAATTGCTGTCAGGACAGTGCCAGAATTGAGCGTTGTTCTGTCTGCTGTGGACTTTGTCCTGAATGAGATTGATTTGCAAAAGGCAGTGAGGGTGGGGAAAGAGAGGGGAAAAAATCTGGTTCAAACACAATCTGTGTGTGTTACTGCACCTGGGTGTATTTGCCACAGTTCTGTGGGCATTTTTCTTCCCTCCCTGAAAGAGAAGTGGGAAAATATCTACCATTTTCCTTTAATTTAGCCATGTTTTTTAAATTAAAACAAGAGATTTGGAAAGTCTAACTGCTTTTGCAACCCCCACTATAACAATTCAAGCTGTTCACAAAGCTATACAGGCTCCTCTACCTCTCCAGTGCTGTTTTTCCAGTGATGGAGAAATCTATAGTTCTGACCCTGTGGCATTTTTTGCAGGCAGTAGGGATGTTAATACCAGAACCTTGGCAACTTTCCAACCGGAGTAATTGCATTCTGCCGACCTGAAATTCTTCCTGCTTCTACACAAGGTCACTTTAGGCACCAACAGAGCTGGGGCTACAACCCGGTGCCCTGCTTTGCCCTCCCATCCATTCCCTTGGTCTATCCCTCAGCCACCTTCTCCTCAAAGAAACAGAGGACTTCTTGCTTGCTCAAAGGTACGTAGTGCCTCATAAAAATTGAGCTAAGGAAATGGGTCTGAGCAAATCCCCTGGACTGCTGTCATTAGGTTTTGAAGTGTGACCTGATATTCTGCTTCCTTTGATAAGTCAGGGGCTGACATTTTTAACAGACAGTGGCTCTTTTCTTGTTCTCCTTTCGACCCCTTTTGGAGCCAGTGTGGCACAGCTAATTCACGGAGGAAATTACATTTATTACTTTTCCTAGCAAATGCACCCTCTCTGCGATGCCTTTTGGTGCAGTGTAGGGCAGATGCAAGTCAGCCGGCCCATTTTTCTAATTTCATTTGGAAGGATCAAGAGACATCATGCTGGTCTCCCAGGCTGGGGGCTCAGTCTAGAAAGAAAAGGCGCAGCAGGCTCCTGCATTGATGGAATCTATGGCATCGCCCCAAATGTTGGTTGTCAAAAAAAAAAAAAAATTAAAAAAAAATCTCAAGGACAAAGTGTATCCTTCCAAAAGCAAAACAAACTGCCCCAACAAAACCAAACCAGCCTTTGTGACAGCCCTGATTGGGAGAAAGGTATCTGGTGTTGGAGCAGTAACTTGGCTCTTGTTTCTGGGTTGATCTGCTTGTGCTGCCCTTGCCTTCCCATTCTGCAAGGCAGAGCTGACAAACCCCTTGACTGGCAAACTCTGATATTCAAGGCAAATCTTTTTGCACGCCATGTCTGCCAGCCTCTGTGACTGTGCACAGACCTAAATCTCCAGCCACTAATCCCACAGGTCTTTGTGTATTAATTCCTTACAGTGCCTCTGTGCTCGCTTTCCTCATATGCCTAGTGTCTCTTTGATGTCTCAGCTTGCAGGTTTTTAAAATGACACAACCTAGGAAGGATTTGCAGAGCCGGGGATGGGGATAAAACATGTAGGAGACACTTGCTGGCCAGCTTTGGGACTGGGTTTGTTGTAAGAATGCTTTTAGTCAAAATCGCAGAGTTAGCCTCAGCTACACTCTCAGTTTTCCTTTTACCCTCCTTTACCTCTCATTTTTGTCTGGTTTTTTCTTAGGGAGGAGGTGCTAGGAAAAGGCATGGTAATCATACCTGATGTAAGTACACCAAGGTGGTTTGGACAGACATTAGGATGGTCTTTCAAGTTTTCTGAATTCAGTGATGCTGTCAAAGCAAATGTTACATGACTTGGATTCTAATTTGTCATTCTTACGTGAAAGTGGTAAGAATTGAACAATCATTCAGGGCAAACATCTGTACCACCTCCACTCCAGGCTGAGTTTAACACACGGGTTTAAAAAGTTTATGTGAGGAGTCAGGAAAAGAAAGTGCAATTATATTTCTACTTTAACCAGACATAATTCAGCCCTATATGAAGGTTTAATCTTTGCAGTAGATGAGGCTAGATTTGATGCTGTCTTTTGAAACGCATGAGATAGAAATGCTGGGAAAAAATCAGGTCTGCAAATAACAGTGAAATCGCATGAATTAAAAAATAATATGACTAAAGGTTAAAAAGACTGCTCTAAGAGGGAAAACAGATGACTCCCTAATATTAAAGGTGTATTCACCCAATTTTTAACTTTGCAGTCAACTGCCTCTAAATACTACTGCCTATGGCTTAGAGCCAAAGCATCACAATACTACACAGAATTACTTAAAAATCACATAAAAATAGATACATTTAGAAAACAAAACAAAAAAAAGAAGAAATTGTCATATTTGATATACCTGTTTGTGATCTCTTGGTGTTATGCTTGTATCATCAGTATGCAATACAGTCCTCCATAAGCCAAGGCAGGGACAACTGGTATGTCATGTGCCCAGGGTGTCTGGTTCTGGGGCTTTTAGGTGTGCCCAGCTGTGCCACTGGGGTGTCAGTCAGAGGAGGGATGTGAATGGGCTTTGGCACACCATGCTGTCTAGTCACTGCAGCGTTTGGTCCTTCCAGCTCTTCCCCTGATGGCATTAGGCTGCAGCAGAGATTTTGCTTGATTAAAAAGCACCAGTTTAGGAAGTGGTGGAAAGGCTGCAAGACTGACTAGGTAAAGAGAGGGCATGTTTGCTGGCAGGCAAGAAAGCAAGGCAAGAAAAAGGGTGAAGTCTGCAGATGGGAGAATTAGTGCCTGCTGTTTGTGGGGCAAGGGCAGAAGGAGCTGCCTGCCAGAAATCTGGTGCTGGCAGAGGGATATGTATGCACACGCACGCACACGGAAGGAAGCGTGTGTGTATTCATGGGTGCATATGGCTGAGTCCATGTGCTTAGACATGTGGCATGTTTATGCAGATTCTCTGTATGTATAAACATACCAGGAAGAGGTCTGCATTTTCAAGAGTGATTCACAGTTTGGGGTGAGCTAACATGCTGCTTCCACACAGCTTGCTTTGTCGGGAAGAGTTGAGTTCCTTCTGCCCTGTAATTGGAACCCTCTGAGGAGTAAACAGCAGTTACCTCAGAGAAACGTTTGGTCTGCTGGATCCACGCAGGGGAGCGGAGCGGAGCCCGCAGCCCGGCTCAGCACGTGTGTGGGGAAGCTGGGTTCCTGAGAGATGCAATACTAAAGCTGACACCTCGCTGCATCGACGCTGAATTTTAAGAGCAGCCTCAAGGCTGGGCCTGAGGCCAAATTTGCCGACTGTCCACACGCGCGGGACTGGGTTGAGGGTGAAGTGGAGAGTTATTCAGGGAAAGCGCCTTGAATGAGCTCTGTGTATTTACTCGCCGCACAGGCAGGTCCCTGCGTGCCGTGCCTGCCCCATCTGCTCTTGTGGCGATGGCACATGACTGACAGGCACACAAAATACCCCAGGCTCTGCCTCAGTTGTCACCTGCCGCAGGGGCAGCTGGGATTATAGCTCCACTGCAGCTCAAGACTTTAGTCCGGCTTCAGTCCTCTCTCTGGTCCGGTCTGCTCAGGTGCATGGTTTTGCAGCCACGTTGTCTCAGGAAATGCTTTTAGCCCTTTTGTCGTTCATTCACCCCTCCTGAACCAGGTTTCTCCTGACTACCCATCACTGCCAGGACCTTTGAGGCTCCCAGGTGAAGGATGTGGGTGGCACACAGCATAGATTGTCTGATACTACTGTACCAAGCTGTATCTAAGCACACATATGATGCAGTACTTGAAAGGCAGTATCCACTGTGCATACCAAAAATCACTCTTCAGACACGGTATGAAGTTTTTCAGTGACCCAGTAGAAAAGTTTCTTGTATTGAATGAAGCATAGAAGCATAAAAAAAGATAACTTACCCACAAAATGCATGAACTGGAAAATTGGCATGTCAGCCAACTCTCCTCTGGCATTAGCTTGATGTATTACATCAGCAAATTGTGAAATGAGGTGGGTTTTTAAATTTTTTTTTCTCTAAAAATCAGTTTACTTTGAAGAAACAGGAAACATCTATCTGGCTACAATAATATTATTAAGAAAACATTAAAATACAGGCAGTTTTTTTGTTTAGTTGTTTAGGCTCAGACATGATCACTTGTTTAGGTTCCTCACCCCTTTCTTTTTAAAATGTTTTTTAATTATTAGTTTTTAAAAGGAATCTTTGAAGCAGGCACAACCTGCCTGGCTGTCGGATGGCATTCATGTTAAAATGTCAGGGCAGTGTTACCCTGGACAAGGATCTGTCAAGAAGTAGTTTACTATGATTGATGGTCCTGCTTCAATGCAAACACCCAAAGTACTTTGGTAAACCGAGGCTGAGTTCAGTTTCCAGCCCTTGCCCTACAGCTATCTCCAGGCTTTTCTTATGGATGGATTTGCTATGAGAAAGGCAAAACCTTGGAGCCAAACACAGAACAATAAGAGCAGGTTAAAAAACAGAGACCTGAGCAACACAGAGTTAAAAAAAACTACATCAGAAGTTAAACCTGTAAGGCAGACAGCAAGAGTGAGGCGTGGTAAAAGAGTAACTGAGCTATCCTTTTTCTGGGATGGGATGCACCTTCAACCTTTTATCATACCTGAACTGAAGCTTTGTCACTTGTCAAGGATTCAAGGAATTGCTCTGCACCACAGACAGATATCTTGAACCTGCACGGGGTAGCTGCACAGCCTTCCTCATGTTGCTGCAGAGAGGTCTAAGATCTGAGAGTTCATTTAAAAACACCACCACAGTGAAGTTTCAAGCTGTTTTCTAGATTTTAAGCAAAACTTGAGGCTGCTTGCTTGTCAATGTGGAGAACACAGCAGCAGTTGCCTGGGTCTGAAGGGGTGCTACATGAGATGGACAGCCTTGAGCTGTCCTAGCATGTGTGTTGGGTGGCTTATTATTCCTAGTGATCCAGCAGCCAACTGATGCTAGTGATGGGCTTGTCCACTAGTGAGTGTAGGATTCAGTACTGCTTAATGCATGGAATGCAGAAGGATCATCCTTCAGCTTTTCCTCTTATTTATCCACATTCTAAGGCCTGTCTTCCCCAGCATCTGAGAAGACATCTTCCTCTGAGGACAAAAGCCACAGAGGGTCACAGGCTTGATGATCAGCACCAAGCTATTCCTGTGACATTAGAAAGGTTCAAGGAATTCTGTCTGTCCTTGTTTTGGGAAGAACTGGCTTCTTTGTTAGAAATTAATGCCGCTGGTTTTGGTTTGAATAGGTTCAGCTACAGCAGGACTTGGCTGTATTTTTGGTTCTGGGTGTAGGTTTTCTGAAGGACTGCAAATGAGGGAGTGCAACAGAAAGAATTGCAGATGTTAGGATATGTTTGCTTTAGCATTACATGAAGTCCCTAGTGTCATTTGAAAATCTAGAATGAAAGTCTGCATTTTCTGTGCCAAGCCTCGGTTAAACTTACCAACAAGGCCCTCTGCTTTCTGGATCCCTCCAGTGCAAAGGACTAAAGATGTGAAAGCAGTGTCCCAGTGATTTGCAGCAGCATCTGAGTGATGCAGCAGCATCTGAGTGATACAACAGACTTGGACAAAACTGGAAATTGGGAGTGCTGTAGAAACTATAAGGAATGTTGACACCCACCAGGCAGTGAGTGGAAGTCCAGTTGCTGTTTCTGGCACCTGGAAAAACAAAAGAGATGCTCTTAGGACAAGCCAGGCCATTCTCTCCAAACTTCTCACAGGCTGTCTGAAGACAAATCTACAGACTCAGTGCATTTCCTGGTAAGCCTGCTGCCCAGCAAAGGATGGATTAGGTTGCCAGAGCTTAGAAGGTACATCAAACAGGGCCACCATGGGATGGGTATGTTCTCCTCTTGAATACATGGGCATTAAAAACCAACTTGTTGTAAGAAGGAAGGGAAAAAAGAGCAGGAAAATTCTTAAGAAATTGTTACAAAGCAACCATCAGAAAAAACATTTCCTGTATTTAAAGGTGGAGAAGAGGCCAGGTGGTAGCCTGGCAGAGGAAGATATCAAACATGCAGGAAGCAGTGGAAGGCTTAGCAAACTTAAGTGGCCAGTGGGTTGGAGACGAGCAAGCTGAGTGCTTCCAGCCTCCCTGGGAAAAGGGGCTTTCAGAGACTGGTGCAGCCTTCCCCATAAAGGGCACCACAGGCTTTCTTCCTCTTCCAGGAGAGACGGGGCAAAATGGGTTGTTGGTGGCATTGGTTGTTCCTGTCTTTGTGTACATCAGAGGCAAGCCATCTGAACCAGTCCCCTTCTCACTGATCACCCTCAAGTAAGGACCAAAGTACGTGTCACGTATTCATTCTCCCATTAGTTCTCTCCTCTTTTGCTAAGATTCTTCCAGCTGTTGCTGCACTGAGTCCTTTAGCCTCCTTCAGATGAGGTTAAAACTCATTACACCTAGTGCTGAGTATACCCTGGTAGCATCTCAGCTCTGTTTTCAATAGTACATAGGTAATAATAAAGTCCAAATATTCCCTTGTCCATAATTTCCTAAACTTCTGATACATAGGACCTGTCACCTTTTTCATGGCTTTGTCAGCTTCCCTAATAAAATCCTTCTCCTCTTTGCAGTGCATTCTGATGAGAGTTACACAGCTCTCTCAGTCTTGCAAGAGTATTGGCAGTGTTTGTAGGGACTTTCTCATTTTAGGATCTATTTTGCTGGAGCCATCGGGCTTCTCTCATATTCCAAAGTAGTCTAGCCCTAAATATTTAATCTCATTTTAAACAGGCATCCAACTCCATCGGATGAATTTGGACATTATAAATACCAGTTTCTGGCATTTGCCCATCATGGAGCTGAGCAGAACCAGCCCAGACAATGGCCACATCTGGAACAAGCCAAACCTTTCCCACAGTGTTGTGCTACAGGGAGAGCCCAGGTAAAGCTCTGCTCACCTTTTCACTTTCCACAGGGGAACTGGCAGCATTGCTTTGTGCACACCTGGTGGTTTGGGTGCTGCACTGTGTTTGAGAGGGCAGATGAACATTTCAAAGTAATAGATCATCATACTGGAATACATGCAGTACTACTAAGGGCAGAAGGACATAGCTCAATCCAGTGTGAAACCTGGAGAAAGGAAATATAGTACTGGTGAATATGAGATGTGATTTTAAATTACTGCAAACAAAGATACCTTTTGTGACCATGGCCCTTCCTTCTGCTGTATCAACACTTTGGCAGTAACAGCTTGGGAGGCTGAAATCAGTTTCTAAACCCTTGACCTCTTAGTGTGAAAAAGCAGCAGCAGGAGGAGTTGGATTTACTGGGGATAAAGCTCTTATCCACAAACTTTATTGTTTAATATCAATCTAGGGACCAAGATAGGTGCTTCCCATGGATTTATGGCTATGTTCTGTGTCCATTCTAATACCAAACAGGATGTGTGCCAGGCTAGTGGACTATGGGATGGCTGGGCTCTTACCTTGTGAAGAGAAGTCTGACAGAAAACTGGGTAAATTATAATGAAACAAAAATTAGATTATTCAAGAAGGTACAATTACATCTGTGTTTATCTGGATCAATACAGCTCCTTAAATCTAAAGTATTTCATTAACAGTTTGAAATTATTTTTGTTCCCAAAATTGGTACCAAAAAAAAGGCAAAGAAAGCACGAAGGGAAATTAAATGTTTTGATAGATGTGATTTTTCCTGCCTTTATTCCTACTTTCCCACCTCTGAGACATCCTATTTGCAAGTACAGTAAGGATAGACTTTCTAAGTTTGAAAGGATAGATACAGGATGGAGAACTGGCAAATTCAACAGCATCAAGAGATGACTTTTCTATCTGGTGCTGATTAATTCTTGAGAGTGTTTACCCTGGTCTATGTGGCATCCTAAAATGTGTCCCAGAGCAGGCATCTGGCTCATTTTTCCTTATGGGATACACACAGAAACTGTTCTGGGGGATGCAAACTCAGGTTTGATCATCTTCTCCATAATCCTTCTTGGAGATCAATAGCTAACAGCACAATATCCACCTCTAGTTTCAGAGGCTATTCTTTCTCCTGGGAGACCTGGGTATCTCTTTCTGGTAGTTTTTCTAACAATATCAACTCTGTGGATTATACAAAGAGCTGCTCTTACAGTGCCTCATCCCTGAAAAGCTGCCCTAAACTGTGGAGAAGGACAAGTTGGCCATCTGAAGAGAATTCATGGTTTCCTTCTACTGCTGCCTGGCACCAAAAATGAGGAAAGCCCTTCAGCTCTTCCATGATCCTGAAGAAGACCAGTCACCTACCAGCTTGTCTGTGAGCTGTTCTGTACTCCTGTAATGGCATTTCATGGGCCCACCATGCCCTGCTACCAAATACACAATGAGAACAGCAATCTGCCTAGGGCTGTGTGTTTCTACCTTTCCATGGGCCCTGCAGGCTATTGTCTCCTTTTGGCTTCTCCAAGCAGCAGCAGGGCTTCTTCAATTTTAGATTGCTCCAGCTGTTGCTCTTTCTTGTCCCAGTCATCCCTCCCCTACAGGACTTCACATGACCCCAAACTTCTGGAGCATCTGGCATAGCCTTGTCAGCAAAAGAGGACAGTCCTGGGCTCTCCAGGGTAAGCCTGTTCCCGACTTCATGCTGCTTAGAAAGCATGGGCCTGGGCTGCCAAATGGCTCAGTGTCTGCAATGCAAGTAGTATCTCCCTCTCCCCACCCCCAGAAAGACCCAGATGCCAGGGTCGGCAAGCGAGGGCACCACGAGGGGACCTGCCAGCTCTGCCACTGCAGCTGCTCCCTCTGTTGCTGGCAGCTGGGCTTGAATATTCATGGCAACAAAAGATTAGCACTGTGTGTGCTTGGCACTGGAGGCAGATAAACTTTCTTGAGGTGCCGGTGGCTCTGTTCTCATCCCATTGAAAGAGCTCGCTCCCTCTCCCCCGCCCCACTTGTCTGCTTCATCAACCAGCTGATTCTCTGGCTGTATAAATGGCCTCTGTTGGGAGAGGGAGGCGAGCAGCTTGATTAAGCATTCAGCAAAGTGGTTCGGAGTCCAGACAAACTAGTGCAGATCTTGCCAACACTTGCACTCAATTGGCACTGAGGAAAGCCAGGAAAAAAGCTTATTTATAAATGGGAGAAATTTTGCAAGGCATCGGTGTGGACATATGAGCTGCTATCTTCTGCTCAAGTGATTTAGACTTTTAAGACCATCATTCTCTCTGACTTCCATTGAGATTTAGGCTTTTGAGTGTCTAAAGAACATTGAGGAAGACAAATTAGACTTTTCAGTTACTTTAAAACTTTTCAGTTTCACCTCACACCGTCACTGGTGGGCTCAAAATACTGTCTGCCACTTCTTCCCTGCTCTGAAGTGGCCTAAAAAAAAAGAAGAATTCAAATTAAGTATTGCTATGAAATTATAGATGCTGGTCAGAAGTAGAAGGGAACTCTGTTGCTCTCCTATTTTTGCCTTAGGTTATTATTTGTGAAAGTTGTGGCAATTTGTAACACTGTTGAAGTTGACAGCACAAGCAGCTTTGATAACTGTCCCAGATGAAGAGATGACCAACCTGGGCAGACAGAAAATGTGAGCTGGAAGTGTGATTCAAACTGCTCCCCAGACAACCTAGGAGATTCCTTTATTTACCTTATATTTCAGCGAGTCTTTGTTCCTTTTTTCAGTGTAAATTTTCAGTCCTCCATGGGCTGGCAGGACTCGGCCACACTGAGCCCAGGACAGGCAGGTTGCTCATGCTTGGAAGGGAAACCTGCAAGGGTAACAAGGAAACAGTGGCTGGAGGTTGAAGAAGGATTGGTTACAAATAACCAACCAAAACCATCAGTGTGATAGTGGTAGCTTTTCAAAAGCATTCAGAATTAGACAAAGGTGGCTGGGCTATCAGACTATCCTCCTGTCTCATCCAGCACACCTTCCTTTTCCCAGTCAGGCACAGTGGGTTGCAGCTGGTGGCAGGGTGAGAACTGTGACCAGTTGAGCCACTTTGTAGTTTCAGTGGTCCTGCTCAGGCTGTGGTACTGCAGCTTTCCCTTGGGAAGCCTGTTGCTCTTGCCTTGTGCCATGCTGGCAGTTGAGGTTCCTAGCTTCTCCCAGGACTTCTCATTAGCTGTCAGGCTTTATGACAACCAAATGAGTGCTTCGTCAGTTAGTTCTTGGCAGACAGAGCAAACTTACCCCCCAAATTTAAGAAAAGGTATCCTTTTAGTGAGTGGAAAGCAAATAATCTGAGCTATTCCATCTCTCTGCTTTAGGGTAAGATGAACAATACCTTAGAAGTGCCTGCATCCTTTCAGTTGTTAGCAGAGAGTCTAGAGAATTAGAGCAAATGTAGACATTTATGCTGTAGATAGATAAAAGTAGCTGAACTGACCTCCCTCAGAGCAGCCAGGGATAGCAACACACTAAGAGTCATCAACACCTACAGACTGTCTGAAGCCAGAGGGATGAACCATGTTCTCACTCTGAAGGCATAATGGCTCAGCATCACATAACACAGTCTTATGCTGACAGCAGAGAGAGAGGAGTTTTCTGTATCTTCCATAGGAAATCACATAATGAGGCTTTGGGGGCCCAGCAGTAAATGAATGCCACAAAAGGCTACCTGATGGGATCTGCTGAAAGTAGCCAAATAATTATCTTGCTTTGGCAAACCACACAGGTCTTCAAGTCAGGGTAATATTAATAGTTTATTATTTGCTGCTGTGTGGGAAATGGGAACAATTTTGAGTTTTCAATAATTTGTTAGGAAATTAACTTCTGATGCCAAAAGGAAGGCTGCTGCATTGTTAACCATTCTCCAAGGATGACAGTGGGGGAAGAAAAGAGCTTAGGGGCATGGCCACCTGCTCCTTCTTCATCTGACACTGCCATAGTCACAGTCTGCCCAGATTCGGTTTGACACGTCTCTTGTGAGGACAACTGAAACAATCACATTAGAAAAGTAAAACTGTTCAGAAATGAAAGGTAAAATTTGCTCCTGACAGTTTCATGAGTCAATTGGGAAACAGGATCTTCACTGTGGATAAAGTCACATTGTAAGGCCAGTGCTGTCTGAGAGTCTACAAGTCTTTTTCTACAAGGCAAAAAAGCTCACATCCTTAGTTGAACAGGTCTGTTTAGAGCTCATGTTTTCCTCTCATGCCCTCACAAATAAATTCCTGGTAATGATGATCACCCCTTGGGCTGTTAAGTGCCTCTATGGGCTGAGAGGCCAGATAGGGCTTCACAGCTGTGTATTGATCTCCTGTTTTTGAGAGTTCACTAGAGGAGGTGTAACAACGTTGTGCTGTTTCATTCCCAAGCGCCAGCAGGACTTTTCTCACCTCTTCAATATCTTCTTTTTCTTCTCTTAAGCTCTTGTTAAGATCTCAAAAGTTTTCCTTCAGCAGATTTTCATTTTCTTCTCCTTTGAGTTCTCCATTCTCCACTTACAGACAGGAGTATTTACCACCCTGTGCATTAGCTGGAACCTTCCCTACCCTGTGTTGCCACATAGTGCAGCATTTGTCACTGTCACATTCTGGGTCATGGAAATGCTGCTCACCTTCTCATCCATGCTTTGTATCACTCAGCACAACAGTTCTTATCAGATCCAGACACATGCCCAAGCTGTTCATTGCAGCATCTCAGGTGATAAACTCTATCATCTGGTCATGCACTGCATGTTAGTATTTTAAATTAAAAAAATCCAACCACATATCAGATATATCCTTTCCTAATACAGACTGAGTGTCTGAGAAGGTCTTTGATTGTTCATTAGCATGAGAAGTGTCTATGTACCCAGATTCATCCTATCATCTTAAAGTGTGAAATACATCTGATGGCCTCAGAGAAATGGGCGTAGGGCAGAGCTGAGATTCAGGACACTGCTCTGAAATCTACTCTGATTTCTGGCTGACACAGCAGCAATCTTTACCCAGCACCAGAGTAGAACTCAGTAAGAAAGGTTTATTGATACAATTCTGTCTTTAAAAGCTCCCCTTTCATACAGCTCCTATGCAAACCTGAAGAAGTGCACTTAAGGGGGTATTGGAAATTAAAAAGGATCTGGGAAATGCGACCTTTTTTTTTTTTTTTACATGAACTTTGAATGCTGACAGACTTTCAGTGAAGCTGAGAAATACAGTGAGGCTCTTGTAGTTGAGAAGAGCTACAAGAAAATAAGAACTGCAAGTGTGATTTGCAGGGCCAGAGATAAGAGCAGTGCTAGAAAGTAAAAAGACAAAAGGAACTGAAGAAAGGTGGAGAGAAATGCTTGCCAGATCCATAGGTATCTGGGGGATTTTAAAGAACTTTTAAATGGATTTTTGAATAAGGCAACCTAGTAGTTTTCATTTTGTATAAATCAGAGGCAGAAATTAATTTGGAACCTGAAAGCTACACAAATCTAATGAATCTGCCTAATTAATTTTCTGAGAAACTGTACCACTTCAGTCAGCTGTGGAGAGACTGTTTCATCCATAGAAATGGTCCAGGTTGTAAAAAACAAACAAAAAATCCTCTTGCAGTTTGCACGAAGATTGCAGAGATAAGGCCCTCCGAGTACAACAGGAAGCTCTGAGCTGGCAGCTAACCTCCTATAAAGAATCTTGGAAGAGCTTTAAAGAGGCAGAGTGTTGGGACAGGGAGGGGAAATGAGTAACAAACAGGAACCCTGCACAAAAACAACTGAGTTCTGCAGCTTGTGACACCAGCTTTTCTCATGCGGTGCAGGCAGAAGAGGTGCTCCATTCTTAAACTTTCACCTCTGACAACAGCAGGCCAAGCATAGAATGGTTAGGGCTGGAAGGGACCTCCAAAGGTCATCTAGTCCAGCCCTCCTACAGTGACCAGGGATACCCTCAACTAGACCAGGCTGCTCAGAGCCTTGGCCAACCTCATCTTGAATATCTCCAAGGATGGGGCTTCAACCACCTCTCCGGG
>JAOEGS010004501.1:0-12948 GCA_025447755.1 Corythornis vintsioides | reverse complement strand
ATCCTGCTCGGGCAGGGGGGTTGGACTAGATGATCTTCTAGCTCCCTTCCAACCCCTAATATCTATGAATCTATGATGCAGTCTCTCAGGGATGAAGCTGTGAAGCACAGACAGCAGACCTTGCAGAGGAAAATTGGGGGAGGGTTGTGTGTGGGGGTGTCCAGTGAACTGTAGAAAGTTTTGGGTTGGAAAGGACCTTTAAAGTCCAACATTCATGCAGTGAGTAGGGACATCTTCAACTAGATGAGGTTGCCCAGAGCCCTGTCCAATCCGATCTCAGATGTTTCCAGGGATGGGGTGTGAACAGAAACTCCACAGTTTTTCTGGGCTAACACTTAAAAAAATCCTTACCTGAATTACCTGACTGTTTCCAGTGAAAGAAAACAACTAGTGTACCTTATAGTTTCTCTCACAGACAGTATAAATCAGCATCTATTACTGACTACACTAAGAGGCAATATTTTACATCAGCCAGCCACTCACATTTCCAGGGTTGCTGGTGTGGATCATGAGTTGTCATCTTCTTAGCACTGAGGAATGCTTTGTAGCCACAGGAGCATTTCCAAGTTAGCTAAGTAACTAAAGACTGAATGAATGGAAGCAGTTTGGGTCAAATTAATTCTTCATTAGTATCTCAGAGGAGAGCCTGTCATTTTAGGATCTCAGAAGAGCAGAATATGGAACGTCTGTGTGTATACTGCTCGGCAAACTGTCAGTGCAGCCCACTAACTGTCCTGCAATGAACCATTAGGAGGCCAAGTGATTAATAGGTTGATCTGTCGAAACTGTTAGTTTCCTAAAAGCATGACTGAGTGGACTCATTGCTTACGGTACAAGGAGCTGTTATTAACATTCCAATAGCTGTTTTTCGTTAAAGACATCTGTGACTTAGAACTGTGAAAGCCTGTTTGCTTTTGCATTTGTGTCTTAAATAAACAAAACACTGCATTTGTATACCCAGCACATGTTTCCTTTAAGGGGTTTGCTTTCAAAGCAGTCAAAGCAAAATACATTGCCTTGTGGCAAAGACAGCTGATGAGGTACCACTTAGCAGCTCATGGGCTTTCATCTCCTTTGAGGACAATGCTACCTGGGGAGACTTGGGTTCCTTCATGCAATGTTCCTTTTCTGTGCCAAGATGCTACTCCGCTTTTACACAACATGTGGACTCCAGGCATTTGGGAACTTGCTTTTTGGCAGCCATATTTCTAATATACAAGTACTGCAGAATAATTTCTCGCTCCCCACCCACAATGCTTCATATGTGCTTCATGCTTGTACCTGTTTCTCCAGCTGTTAGAGAAAGCAAATCAGAACTGTAATTACCAGTAAACGCTGTTACAACAACATGATTGATTTTTTAAAGCTGTCAGTGGCCTAGTAAATGTTATGAAACAACAACTGGGGCAAGGAAATAAGATAGTGTGGTGGTTAAAGAACTATTTACCCTGAGCAGCTTGAGTTTGACAAACTGGTGAGTCTCCTAGGCTTGGGTCTATGACATGACATGGGTCCTCAAGGCTGAATGGTGTGCTGTTGAAACCTCATTCAGCTGCTGTCACAGCCATGTTACTGCTATTCTGTGGGTACTATGAGTTCTGATGTATTTGTAAAATATGCAGTTATCATACAAGGAGCTGAGTCTGAACCTATCTATTCCTCTTTCCATTCATGAGCACTAACCACTGGGCAGCAGCCAACAGCCCCTGCCTTATGCTCTCTCTGGTTCTTAGTGATTTGGTCAGCAAGACCAACTGGAGGAGGTTCTCTCTCCTGAACCTGCATCTCTCAGACAAACAACCAGCCTCCTGTATAACAGAGTTTGGAGAGAAAGGGCACTCTTAAACTGTTAGACTGAAGCTGTTTCCCTCATGGGACTAGCCAGAGAGAGTGATGAATTGCAGCATCACACCATAATGTAGGTCCTCCTTTCTCAAAGGAATGGGGCTTGGAAAGGTTTGTCTGCTGAACCCCCTTCCCCCAGGAATCTGCAGTCTTAGCTGGAAATACATGTGACAAAGAAAGAAACAACCCAAAACAGCAGAGACAACACAACCTGGTACTCTGCCAGAGGGGGAGGCCTCGGCACTTCACACTGGTCATGAGAGCTGGGACATCCTCACAGATGTCTTTGGACAGGACTGTTGCCTCCTGCTCTGGCTGAAAGAATGAAACCCACTCAGATGAATCCTCACAGCCTGATTCTAGGTCAAGGGAAGTAGGAGAGTTTTGTGGGGGGACTCTTTACAGTTGAGAAAGGACTGGCATTTTACAAGAAATTGTGTCATCCTCCCCCGTGTTTAGAGAAAATCAGGGATAGGAGGTTGATAACCTCTGGTCTTTGTTTTATCAGGACCTCTATCTACACTTTGAGAGGAAGAATGCTGATCCATCACTTCAAAAGGGGTCAAAAGGGGAAAAGCAGTGACCAATAGAATAAATTTCTTGCAGTGCTGGGGAAGGACATGGGTGGGAAGCTGTTCTCTTGGTATGGAAAGATGTTTTTACTGAAATAGTTGAGACTGCCTTGAATTTTCAATTGCTAGCAAACTGGACAGTCTCCTCAGCAGATGTGATGTGTCACTTCATACTAATTTTTGTTACGTCAGTATTCAGACCCCACTTATAGTCTTTTGGTGAATCATGTTTGTAAACTGCACAGTACAGCTATCCAGATATTGGGCAAGGTCCTGGCCATTTATGTTGGAGGTCTGGAAGCTATTAAAGCAATCTGAAATGTCCATGAAGAGACTATTTTATAACCTGAAAATCCTACTAGTATCTTCCAGGTTTATCTGCCATTATTCCTGCTTCCTTGGGGGCAGTCTTAGAATGTGGAGTAACATGCTCCAGCACAGACTGTGCTGCAGTGTGTTTTCATGCTGTTACTCTGAGTCAGGACATGTCTATGCAGCTCTCTAGAAACATACATGAGCTGTCTCATTCCATGATTTTGGCTGACTGAAAACTGTAAATGTGATGAACATGACATCAGAGCTGCCTGAGAGGAGAAGAGCCCAGGTTTGGCAATCCCATTCCATGCTCTTTGCTGCACTAGCCAGATTCCCACTCTTAACAACCACGTCAGAGAGTGAATATGGACAGTTTGTGGCTGCTCACCAAGGGCCACGTCATCATGTTCTCATCCTACATCCTTCTCGTGGATCAACTCTGGCCCACAGGCTAGTTACGAAGCAGGCACTCCACACACTAAGTAGCCACTGTTTAAAATAAAAGGGGCTGATTATTTTCTTACTCATAGCAGATGGAGGAGAAAACCCACTAGTCAAGGACTCAATGTAAAGGGGGCTGGCAGTGCTTTCCTGAGTCGGCAGACAGCTTGAAACAATGGCTCTGAGAAGCGCGTCCTGCCTTCATTCATCGCACTAGGAGCCTTGCCACCAAGTCCCACAGAAACAATGTGAACGGCCATATTCAGGGTTTCACTGCTGATTATTTTAGCAGACAGGATGGGGACAGGGTAGGAATGACACCCATGTGGGAAGTGGGAATTGCATGGTAGGAAGTAGGGAGACAACACAACTAAAAATCAGGGAAGAGGGAAAGAAACAAAGACAGGAGGGGGTGAAAGAATAAACCCTCAAGGGCAGACATAATGGTGATAATAAGGTACTTGCTCTTTATCTTCCAGTGACACTGGACACTGTGTGGCAGGAACAGAGCTAACAGGATGAAGATAACTGGGCCATTTCTTCCTCATTGCACGTTTCACTTGTCTGCCATGTCCATATCATTTGGGAGAATTGTTCCCTGGCTGCAGGATGCAAACCATGCTTTTGGCATACCCCAGCCCAGAAGCCATGAGAAAACATCTCTTTACAGCCAGGTTGAGCTTAGGCCAGGGCATGTGGCCTCTGCCAGAGACAGGCACTGACGGAGTTTATTGGTTGTTGGTGTTTTAGGTTGAAAGGACTCATCTCCTGGAGGTGTCCTTCTCCAACCCCTTGCAGGGAGCCTGACTCCTAGCTGTTCTCAGGGGAGGTGAATTCCACACCAAGGGTGGGTAGAAAGGAGTGTGTGTGCTCTGTGCTGGATGTGCCTGTGCTCCTCAGTGGTGTGTCAGAGTTTGTGCTCTGCTAAACTTAATGGTGAACCATCTTCCTTCTGTGTTGCAGATGCATAGGACAAAGTTTGTGTTTCTTTATTCCAAGATGCAGCAAATTACAGCTCTGGGAAAGCCATATGGTACTTCTGTACTAGCAAATTAAATTAAGCTGGAGTTTTTCTCAGACATCAAGGCCAGCTAGCATTGAACTGTGTTCATACTGGTTGTGCTGATTCCTGTACCATGCCTGGAGCTGCATTCTGGTTGAGGACAACACTGTGCAACGAACACTTCTATTTGACAGGGTAAGCCATCTATCCAGTGCCTGGCAATATTCAATTCACTAGTACAAAGGAGTATAGATCTAGATTACCCCAGACACATCACTTTCTTCAAGAAGCCTCATATGTACCATCCTGCCTGCCATTTCCAAAGCACTTCTGGCTGCTGCCCCAGCTACTGACCCTGAAGCAAAGCAAAGAGCAGAAACATCTTGGCGCAACCCAAGGTGATTCATCAGCATTTCTTCGTCAGGCTCTCACTCATGTCTCATGAGCTCTGAAAGCAGAAGAGATTGCTAAGCTCTGCAGGACAAGTGACTCCAGTTGTTCCTGTCAGGAGAAAGAAAGGAGAACTTCAGGTTTGTGTGAGAAGCAGTTGGGATTGACAGCCGCCGGCTATCGCACAATGGGGAAGCGTCCTTGGCACTGCGAGCAGGCAGGATGTTTACTACTGGGGATTCACAGAAACTATCAGAAAGGGTTGTGATAAGTGGATCTGATACATTTTACAACCCTTGAGGGCCTTTTCCTAATATGCCATGTGACTTATCAACCTGTTATTGTCCTCTAGTGCTTTCCACATATTGATGGCACTGACCTTGAAAAGCCCATGGCCTAATATGTTGAATGATATTATTGTGTGTGGAAAGACAACAGAATTCTAGGTCAGAGACTGGAGGGGGACGTGTGAATGTGGAGACTGAACAAGCTGGAAACTATTTTCAAGTACCAGTTCATGCAGGCTGAGTTTTCAGAGGGATTCATGAAGTGATACCCGGATCCTGGTGATGCTGTCACTGCAAACCAAGAGAAGCAACCTTCTCTTCTGAGTCATGTAAGGCTGAGCTGCTGCCAAGCTGTATTTGGTTAAGTCACTCTTGAGATTTGAAAAACATGGCATTGTTGTTTTACAGAGTGAGAAATGAGAAGGATGCTTAACAAAGTTGTACAAGATTGCAGAGCACACTAATGTCAGAAGGAAGTACATCAATCCCTCAAGCCCCTGTTCTTGCCATTTCAGGTGGGGTTCTCCAAATTGGGAGATTTGAAGAGAGGACCCCATCACACCAGAGGCACTGTCCTGGGATCATATCCTCCTTATGAAGTCTCAAACAAAGAAAACTCAGCAACACCTTAATGTTGTATGAGCAGGCATTTCTTTAATACAGCGCTGGGCAGCACGGGGGAGATCTCCACCCAACCTGTGCACCAGGTTTCTCACACTTTACACTTTATATAGCATTAGCCCATACATATTCACAGTATGCTAACAAAGGGAGTGCCTAAATTAATCAAATCCAGGGATTTGCATTGTGCAATCCTTGCGCATGCTCAGTAAATAGTGGGGATTCTTCTGGTGGTCACAGGGGTCCCAGGGGAGGAAGGCTTTAAGTCTTCCTCAGCTTGAACTTTTCACCTCTCTCTTCTGACGCATGTGGGATTGGAGTTGTTCGCCCCAAAACCAGCTGGGTGCAGTTGTCCTTGGGAATTCTCCTCCTTCTCCCTTCTTATCAGCCCTGGGTCACTTCACACTCCCTCAAGAACACTATATCACTTAAAATTTATTACAAAGTATGCCAGCAAGCAAAACAGTACCAGTGGTGCACAAAAGATATATGGTAGCTAGTTGTTTGTAAGGTTTGCAAGGCCATCATGACTGGGAGGCCCAAGCAAACCACCTATTTAAAGTTTAATACTAAGAATGCACTAAATACACTTCAACATATTAGAAAGCATCATGTTTCCTTACCCCTCTAGGTAAAGGTTTTTAGTCCCAGAAACGTCACCTTGTAGGTGACTGATTAGACAATCTGAATACACAAGGCTGTGTCTGAAACCCTCCAGGTGCTTGTGGCAAAACTTTGCCCGGTGGGATGATGCCATCTGGATGCACAAAAGGTGCCATCCCTGCATAGATAAGGCCATAGACAGGCAGATCAAGGTTGTGTCACCTGCACAACCCCCATGAATGGTCTGCACCCACCAGGTGACCTTGAAACTTGCTTGTGAACTGCCAGCCAGGAAAACCCATAAATATATTCAAGTCCCTGTTTGGTTTCTTACCACCATTGTAATGAACTCTGATGTAAGAGGTCACTTTCCCTCCTGCTGACAGTACAACTAAGGATATTTCTTTATACAGGAAAACTGGACTTGAAAGTGTTCAATGTGACAATCCCACTTGCAGCTGCTGGGTCAAAAGCAAATAAGGGTCAGGTCAGCAGGCACCTCTCCATGTGCTTCCCAAGAGGACACCCAGTTGACACAAACTTCACAGGATCACAGAATGTTAGGGATTGGAAGGGACCTAGAAGATCATCTAGTCCAACTCCCCTGCCAGAGCAGGATCACCTAGACTAATTCTCCCAGGAACAGATCCAGGCGGGTCTTGAATGTCTCCAGAGAAGGAGACTCCACAACCTCCCTGGGCAGCCCCTTCCAGAGCTCTGGCACCCTCACTGGGAAAAAGTTTTTCCTTGTGTTTATCCTAAACCTCTTGTGCTCCAACTTATTCCCATTGCCTCTTGTCCTGTCATTGGATGACATTGAGAAGAGTCAGGCTCTGTCCTCCCTACACTCACCTTTAACATATTTATAGACATTGATGAGGACCCCCTCAGTCTCCTCTTCTCCGGGCTAAAGAGCCCCAGCTCTCTCAGCCTCTCCTCTTCAGATGCTTCATTCCCTTCATCATCTTGGTGGCCCTGCGCTGGACTCTCTCCAGTAGTTAAAAAACTAAGAGCTAATGCTCTTTGGTTCATCCAGGGGGTTGTCTTGAGCTCCTGCAATCACAGGAGAGGAATCTGCCTGTGCTCCAAGGGGGTTTACCATGTTTCCAGTAGCTGGTGCACTGCAAAACTATGCTCCTGTAGGTGGTCCAATGCAGGAACTGTCCTGCAGTCAGCCCTGCTGAGACCGTGCCATTCCCCTTCTGAAGTAGATAAAAAAATTCCATTTTGACAAAACAAAAGGAAACACAAGCAACAAAAAATTACTGGATGCCTTTCTCATTTGTAGGCAACTGTACAATTTCAGGCTGGAAAACTTTTGAATTTTTTTCGGTGGCTATACCATTTAAGAACCAGCAGGTCCCTGCAGTCGCGCAGGTGAAGGTATCTTGCTGCTTGCAGGCTCGGAGCAGACGGCGGCGCCGCCTCCACCCCCCGCCCAGTTCCCGCGGGGCCGTCACGATGTCCGCACCGGAGCCGCGGTGGGTCGGCGGCCGGCCCTGCTCCGACGGCGGCCCCGAGGGCGATCAGGCGGCCGCTAGATGTGTACCGAGGGCCGGGCCGGGCCGTGCCGTGCTGGCTGAGCTCGGGGGCCGTCAAGTTCGATGCCCTCTCCCCGCCGCTCCCGTATCTTCTCCCGTCTGGCTGTTCTCCGCAGCCCCGCTGCCCCATGCGGCCGCCGGGAGCCTTGCCAGCCCGCAGCCCCCCGGAGGAGGAGCGGTGCTCTAGAGGCCTGGGGGGTTTCTCGAGGCTGTGGGCGCAGCCAGGGGCACCAGATGTCCCGGTGCTGAAGAAGTACGGAACCAAACCCGGCTGACCCGGCTCAGCCTTCCTCAGGAAACGGTGGGAACCTGTGTGCTGCCCATAGCCAAAACCTTCCTCAGATTTAGACCTTTCCATAGGAAATGGAGCCTGGGATTCCCTGGCACCTCCTTAATGAGCATAATTCTGGGGCTAATTTAGGCAGCCGCGGGTAGTGGTGCTCCTCCACACCAGCCTGGCTCCTTGCAGGGTGTGAGGCTTCAGACTCAGCACAGGACTGAAGGAAGATGCAAGATGGAAACACCTGAAAAGAGCAGGTTTGTCTGGAGGTCCCCAGCAGCTGGAAGGGAAATGACCTTGTTTGTTCCCTGCTAAAAAACAGCTCTCCGGGCACTTGTGTTGTCTGGGGAGCACAGAACAGAATCCCTCACAAAATGAAACAGTATGGGATGTTATCAGAAACTAGTGTAGCTAGTGCTTTCTTACAAAACTTTAATAGCTGAAACGCTCTTGTGCCAATGAGATCAAAGCTGATAAATCAGGAAGTTTTCAGTTTGGCAAAGGCAACTTTGCTGAAGCCATGTATAACCTGATACTCCAGGTATGTTCTGTAGCCAGTGCAAGTATCCCACACAGTATCCAGATGTACACTGTGGGGTTTGGCTTGAGGCAAATGAATCAGAACCTACCAGAAACCCCCAAATGTGCCTTTCTGCAAGGTTTAGTGCCAGCACACAGTCCCTGGGCTTTCTTTACATAGATACATGCCAATCCCATCTCCGTCAGGAGGCCACAAACTTGCAGAAATCTCTCTGAAGTAACAATCCTCCAAGAGAAGTGTCTATTTTTACTGTGGAGCTGCTTTTTCTGGCAATGCTGGAGAAATTCCTCTTGCCAGCATTGTCCACCTGTGCATGACAATAATAGCTGATGACTCAGGGTGACACGGGCTGCAATGGGATGGGCCCAGCTGGGAAAGCAATGTGCAGGATGTGTCTCAAGTATACAGCCAAAGCAGACAGGTCCTTTTCATACGCCTGCCTGTGGAACTGTAGGCAAATAAGGATGGTTGATGCAAGCCAGACAAGCTGCAGGGCCTCAGAAGGGCTGTGTTTCCTCCTTTGGTCCCTCATACCCCTGGCTGCAGGGAAGTGCAGCAGCATCTTCTGGCTTCTTGGGGAGAGGGAGAACAGAGGAGTTTAAACCAAGGAACAGGGCACAGATGTAAGGAACTGTCTCTGCCCATGGTGAGCAGAAGCATGGCATGTGCTGCATAGGTGGTGGATGGATGCACTCGAGAGCACATTTACTAGTGCAAGGAGGGCAGTCGTGTTTGCCAACACTTTGATCATCTCTCTCCATCAGCCCAGGAACAGCTGTAGTTAAGACTATAGGTATTGGAGCATTTGCAATTTATGCTTACCTGAGACTCATTTTTCAAGTCCTAGAGTGGATTCTTATTTGTTCAAGTCTTACACTTTCCTATTCAAATGTCATTTTGGGGCAGCAGTATACACGTTCTAAGCAAGCATACATGTCCTAAGCAGACATTTCTTCATCATCATGCATTTGGAGTTACTTTATGTTTTTTAACTTTAATTTGTTTTTTGTTTTTAATGTGCTATGAGGGTATTTTTTTCAGTTATCTGCTTTCACAAGTATTTTTTGTCAAGTTTGCTTTTGTGTAACTTTATTCTAATCCTCCTTTTTTTTCTCTAGAAATTATACAGTGGAAAAAATGCACTCCATCATCATGTTATGCAAGTGTAATAATTAAAACATTCCTTCCATGAAGGAAAACAGAAATTCTTTTAAGCATGTAGAAATTGAGGGCTCAAATCTCTCTTACTTATCCTGACATCAGTCATGAATGGCACCAACAAATTTCATCTGTGTGGAGTTAGCAGTGCAGAACAATCCTGGATTTTCACAGGTGTGAATGTGCACTTTTCAAAGCATTGCTCCTTTTGAATATAACCTCAGATATTTCAGGCTCTAGGATAATTCTTGAAAAGTCAGTGGTGGAGGCATTGAAGGGCTGGGAGGGGGAGGGCTGTGGGATGAACTCACCCAGTGCTATAACTCCATGGCAAGATGAGTATCCAGAAGTGGTTGCACACTGAAGCAATGCCAGTGATGCCACCACATAAAGCAGACCTGCCAGTGTCCAATCTGGGGACTACTGTCATGCTCATGCAGCTTCTTGAAAAGGCATCATTCAGACCCAGCAACAGGTAGAGATGTGACAGCTGAGCCAAGGGTGGCATGTACAAGCTGGGCCAGCACAAAGTCTTCCTTGCCTTTCTCCATGGGCAATAAAAAACATCTTAATTTTTTTTAATACGGGAAATGATGGGGAACTTCTTACAGTTCCTCAAACAAATATGTGATTTTTCTGCCTAGTTCTTTTTGTCTTTGTTTATTTGCTTATTCTTTTAACCAAACGATTTCTAATTGGGTTTAATTTACATCTTAGGCTGCATTTGGGGATTAAAAAAAAATTATTTTATTTGGCTCCACCACAAATATTATTTCAAGCATCCCTGAGGTTAACAACGTGAGGCAGCTCTCGTTCTATCTGAATGGCTTAGGCTGAACAGAAATGTAAACTTTGGTCAGGCCAGCTTACTTCCCAGATGTTTCTGTTAGTGGTTTTTCAGATGGTCCCACTTCCCAAAAGCAACTGGGGGATGGTCTCAGTGTGGTAACATGGCCAGGAAAATTGATGTAATCCCTTGCATGTGAAAAGGCAGGAGGTGCCCTTACAGCATTTTTTATCAACCATAACCCAGTCTCAGTGCAGTGTCTGTCCTCATTGCTCATAACTATCAAACCACAAGCAAGGATCAACTCTTTGCTTATAGGATCAATGTGTTTATATTTCTTCTCATGGCCATGGCAGGAGTCACTGGCTGCATTTCCTATTTCTGAGCTGACAAATATCTGCCCATGCTCCTCAGGACAATCCAAGAAAAAAAGTCCCCTTTTCTCATTTTCTCCCAGAATTTTCCTTGAAATGAAAAGGGACATATTTTGGGTCATCCCTCTGGCAAGGTTGTGCTTCAGCAGTGTGAGTTCCCAAGTAATGGTTAAAGTTAAGCTTTAAAATATACTTTCTAATGAAATGTTTTGCTTCTTAACCCCCTGCTCTGATCCCAGATGTGGGCAGTCTTGTAAATGCTTGTGTGCAGGGTCAGCTCAGCCCTCCAAGCTCTTTCCAGGAACAAACTACAACCCAGGTCTCTGTGAATGGAGAGGCACTCACCAACTGCCCCACAGTTATGAACAGAAGATGGATTTGGGGAGAGAAGTTTTTCTGCCCCTTTACTACAGACAGAATAAAGAATGCACCTTAGATCACAAGCTGAAAGAACTTTTCATTACCTATTTTGCTGGAGTCATCTCTGTCTGACAGAGGAGATCAGGCATTAGGAGTTTCGAGATCTTTTTCTAGCTCCTTTGCTGACCTGTGATGGGTCTTGTGGTACTTTTAGTCTGTGTCTCCCAAAATAAAGAGGAAGGGACATGGTACTTCTCCCCACTGCTGCCTGTCTTGTTTGTTCACACAGCAGAGAGACTTTGGGTGTAGGATACCAGGGCCAGCAGAGATGCCTCTGTAGCACTGTATGTTTATTGGAGGAGTCACAGAAGTAATTGCAAAACTGGGTCTCCTTTCCCAGTTCACTGAGCTAAGCAAATGTTTTTGTTATGATGTAAGGAGCATTTTCCAGACCCTAGGGATATTCTTCCTTCTGAAGCTGTTTCCTGTCCCACCTAGATTTACTACACCCACCATGGTATTGGTACAGTCTCTCCACAGTATACTGCACTTTCTTTCTGCTAGTTCCTCAGGGGAATCTTCCTGGCTAGGGGCTAGGGGTGGAGGGGAGGATGGATGACAATTTTTCATCAGCCAGGCAATTGAGAAACAATAGGAACAAGTGACTTGTCCAGTTGTCACCTGCAGTGCCAAGCCCTGTGTCCTGGTGGCCAGAATGGTTGTCCCCATAAGATGCATCCCCAAACCACTGTCCTGCCACAGCTTGGGAGCTGGGGAGACTCAAGGTCTCAGAGAGCAGGAGCCTGGGACTGGCTTGTATGGAAGAGCTGGAAAGATCTCCACAAGTCCCACTAACTCCTGCAGAACAAAGTTGAGCTGCCTCAGCTATGGTAGCAAACTGGTCACCTTGTTTCAGACATGGTGTTGGGCTGTTTTCCAGCCCAGCCCTAAGGTATGCCTGCAGCAAAGGAGCTGTGAGTGAACCACACCTCAACCAGACAGAGCTCAAGAGCTGCTCTGTGGCATATACATAAGGATGGGGGCTGGCCAGGACACAAAGGTCATGTTCACTTTCAAACCCTGTCTATTTTGCATTACTTGGGTGAAGACAAGCAGCTGTAAAACACTGGCACTGCTTTTGCAGCCAATTTGCATCACACATGACCTGGAGCTTAAGGCTTTGGCTGCAAAAGCCCTGGTATCAGATGTGTTTTCATGCCTAAATCTTGCTTTCTCCAACTAAATAAAATATATCTTTATGTTGAATTTAGATGTTAATATCTCAGTGCTTGCTTCAGTTTCCCAACATTGTTCAGTGTCCTTCTTGCTCTTTGACCCAAAGGTATGGGAGCAGAATTATCTGAAGGGGAGCTGCTTTAATACTTCCAGCCTTACCAGGAATAGGAAGTATCAGACATCTTGCAAAGAGTTTGTGATATTTCCAGCTTATTTTCAAACCAATGTGGTTCAAAGAAGTTGCCCTAGGCATTTTGAACAAACAGCAAGCAAACTTGGTGGCTTTCCTTTGCCAGTCTGCAGTTTGGCAAGTCTCCCAGAAGGACTGAGCAGGAGTCTGGGCGGGATCAGAAAGAATCAGGTGTCACCAGCAGAAACAAAAGTCACAAATCCAGAGCGAAGGTTGGGCCAGGAGTGTATCTTAGAAACATCAGCATTACACCAGCTGATTTCATGATGATGAGCACAAAGGTCACCAGCCCAATGGACACCTGAATATGTTTGTGCTGCCTTTGGAGGAATTCATAGATATTAGGGGTTGGAAGGGACCTAGAAGATCATCTAGTCCAACCCCCCTGCCCGAGCAGGATCACC
>JAOEGS010004500.1:163918-175228 GCA_025447755.1 Corythornis vintsioides | reverse complement strand
ACGCGCTTCCCGCTCAAGCCGCGCTTCCCGCTCAAGCCCCGCCACGCGCTCCAGCCCCGCCACGCGCCCAAGCGCCGCCACGCGCCCAAGCGCCGACGCCTCTGCGCCACGTGCCGGAAGTCACGTGATGGGGACCGCGGGAAGCGCTATAAATGGCGGCGGGAGAGGCGTGCGCCGCCCTAAGGGAGGTGGTGCCGCCCGGTTCGGCTCGGCCCAGCCCGGCCCAGCCCGGCCCAGCCCGGCAGAGATGGTACCGAAGGGCGCCAGGAGCACGTGTGCCGCGGTGGGAAGGAGCAGGTAAGCTGGGTGGGTCCCCAGCCCCGCCTGCTAAGGCCTAGTGGCTCAGCATGTGCACCCTGATCTGCTCCCGCCCGGGTCTCCCCCTGCTTGCGGGTGCCTGGAAGGCTCCGTGAGGGACTGAGGGTGTCCCACGGAGGTGGCGGATGGATGGGGCTATCAATCACCGTGCTGTTTCTAATCAGCTGCACCCTGGCTGCTGAACAAATGGCATCTCATTTGCAAAGCTTTTGCTCTGTTCCTTCATTAGCATAAGTATTGTTTTCCATTATCCGTGGTGATTCACATTAAACTAATGCAAATTCATCTGTCATCCGAATATGTCTGAGTAAAGGGCAACTGTGAATTCAATTAGTGGCTATTTACCCCTCTCCTGTTGAGCAGCTCGGAGTGCACAGGCTCCTGTTGCCTCTTGGTGAGAGTCCTGCCTGACCTTGCTGTGGTGGAAGCACAATTCCACCTGTTTGCTACATCTCATTCCAATTTATAGATGCAAACACCAATGGTATTAATAATTCTGCTTTCTAAGGTGACCTGGGCTTTTAATGGGACTCCTTGGGTTGTGATAAATGGTGAGTTTTATCCCTACCTTGACTGGATCATTTCAAGAAGACATGGTTTGTCCAGCAGCTTGAAACCCACTGCTAGTTTTGGTTGGCTTGGCTGATGAGAAGGGAAGGTCTTTGGTTTTCCCCCCTTAGATTGCATCAAATACAAGAAGTATTCCTGGGTGACTTGGTCTAGGTGCCCCTGCTCTGGCAGGGGGGTTGGACCAGATGATCTTCTAGCTCCCTTCCAACCCCTGACACTCTGTGATCTGTGAGTTTGGGTCGTGCTGCTGCACAAAATTCCCCTCAGTTTTCCACCATCGTTCTTTGTGGCCAGTTAGGGTTGCTGCTGAGTTCTTACCATGGTCCTCTCAGTAGTGTTGGCCTCCCTGAGCTGTAGAACAGACCTGTTCTCCCTCAGGAAGGAGGAATTGGAATGCTGGGGGATCTTCCCAGACAACAATTGCTGCTGAAATGCATTCTCAGGTCATACTGTGCTGCAGGGAGAAGGGGATGCCAATGGAGTTCCTGATGCTTCCCCTTCTGGATGCTCTGCATTAGGATGGGAAGTGTGAGGATGAACAGAGGGTCCACAACGTACTTCACTTCCCCACAATCACCCAGTCTGTCATTCTCCAGGGTTCTCTATAAATTCCCTTCCACTGCTGGCATGTTAATGGCACTTGGGGAGACGTTGCTTCCAAACTAAAATGAGCAATGACACGGGGAGCAGCAGAAGGTAAATGGCTTTTAACTGGATAACGTGTCAGTTAGAGGCTAAATTATTTCCCTGCTGTCACTTCCCTTTACTCTGCTGGTTTGTGTTATTGGCTGTTGCTGACAGTGGTTGAGAGAAGTGATGCCCTTGGCCCTGGGATGTGCTGATTACCTTCCTAGCTCTCTGTTTATAGTGGAGTAACAGGCAGGTGGAGCTGAAATCTACTCCCAGCCTTCCTTCTAGGACACACGGTGGTATATTTCACTAGCAATCAGATCCTTGTGGTGCTTTCTGGACTGATTTGCCAGGAAAAGAACCTTTCTGAGTGTGCTCCAGGGTCGTTGTTTGGGTCTTCTCAAGAAGAAACAGAGGTTTCCATAGGGCTGTTGCTCTTCAGGACAAGTTACATCCTCAGGTGTAGGATGTCAGAGTGGAAAAGGGACCCTTCACTTCTCCAGGCTGGATTCAGGCAAAATGCTTTGAGTGTCTTTCTTGTACTCATTGAGAACCAAAGACCCTGGAGCATCAGAGTCCAGCTTAGGAACCTGTATCAAACAGGAGGGATTCAGAGTTAGCTCAGACACTTGGAACTTGGCAGAAATCTTTTTAAGTTCCTCAGTAAACACATGGAAAACCAGATGGTTCCTTTGCAACAGAACCCTGAACATAACAGGCAAATAGAATATGTTCCCTTCCCTCTTTTAGCTGGGAAAAAAAAGACTCTTAAACATGCCTTGCATGTGCACTAAATAAATAAATTTTAAAATGAACCTTCTGGCCAATCACAGTTTAGCTACCCTGCAATTAAACAAATCCACAAACTGGCAACACATTTACATCTCATTAAGGGGAGGCAAATGCATCAACTGCATGAAAATTTAGAAATTAGACACAATTACCATGTTGGCTGGAGGCAGGAGGGGGGAGCATTATTGAGGGAGGTTTTTAAGAGAAGTTTGATGGTTTCTTAATTGGCTGCTGCCTCCCCAGTCCCACCCAGCTCTGCTGCTGACATTAATTTATTTTTTTTTCCAGAAGAGTCATCAATCCTCTGCCTATCTCTGCACTGCAGCAGCCCAGGGGAGTTAATGAAGCAAGACCTGCAGAGGTCTGCCAGGGAGCCCCAGAGCTCCTGGGCTTTCCCCTGGGCTTGGCACTGGGCAGAGCTCCCAGCACTGAGGGACAAACCTCTGCTGGCACTGGGCTTTGCAGAGAGGTGGCCCCACAGGCTCCCTGTGCTCTGCTTTGTGGAGCATCCTCCTTCTTCCCTCTGACTCTCTGACTCCCTGTCTCCAGTTCTCCAGCTCTGCAGTGTATCTCTTCAGGGATGCCAAGCTCCTGAGGTGGCTGCATCTCCCAGGAGCTGATAGGAGCCCGTGTGGTGTCTGGAATAGGTGCAAATAACACCTGCTAAGTGGTGATTATGCAGAGTAACTGAGGATAAGCACCGAGGCTGTCCCAGACTACACTGCTGGATTCTGGAGTCTTTCCACAGTCATGCTAATGAGACCCCAGGCTGGGTGTACAGACCCAGAGGAAGGTAGAAAGCTTTAGAAAAGAAAACCACAGAGCCTTTGCACAGGGCACAGGAGCCAGGAGGGGTGTTCTCCTGGCTGTTGTGTTCCCCCTGTGCTCTGAGGGGGTGGCTGGGTGCCACTGCACCCCTTGGCTGGCTTTCTGCACAGCTCTGCAACACCAGCAGTGGTGTGAGGTGGGGAGTTGCTGGCACTAAGTTCAGTCTCAGAGGGGTGAGGAATGGAAAGGTCTGGTAGTGCCAGTCACAGGTCCCCTCTGTCCCTGTGTTTAATGGCCCTGTTAGCTACAACAAGTGTAAATCTGAAGAACTCCCTGCAAGGATGAATCTGCTTCCAGGATGGAGGTGCATTCCTGCCTCAGATCCATAAAGAAGCTGTGTCTAGAAGTTCCAGGAAGATGCTGCTGTGGTGTTTCCTTGTGTTGGGGGGAGATGTGATGCCTGTGACTTTCCTTTCTGAACCCCACAGGCCTTTTTCACCCTTCCCTGCCTTGCTTCAGCAGCAAAATCCCAGTTGGCAGAACTGAGTGGGCACCAAAGAGAAAGGCTGGTTCACACCCTGCATACCAATCAGTACACTTTGTCTGGTGCAGGGGAAACAAAGAAAGGAAATAATTTCTTTTTTTTCCACATCTTCTCAGCTAATCCCTTGAAAGAATAGAGGCAGTGCAAATGGAAAAAGAAGAACACCCAAAAAAAACCTTAATAGCTTTGTATAACTGGGAAGCTTTGAAAGGATCTGGTGTGAGAGGTTCAGTGACTTCAAGCAGCCTGAGGTTCTTATTATCAACATTAATGTGCAATCTGCACTAGGCTCGTGGGTTTTTTCCTCTCAGTATTTGTTTGGCCATCTTGTTGTTTTGTTTTCTTTTCCCACTGAAAGCAATTTGAAATATGGGGTGGCTCAGGCAGCTCTGAGCTCTTAGATCTCTCATTTTACTGGGCACAGGGAGAATTTTGAGCATTAACATAAAATGATGGGCAGTGTTCAACTGGTGTAGGGATAAGGAATCAATGCCATTGTGCCATGAAAGGTGTGAGGGGGTCTCTAGGGAGGTTGTGTGCTCTGCTGGAGCTGGGAGGCTGTTGTCAGTCATTCAGGGGACTGTGAGCAGCAGTGAAGAAGTTGAGGACAGTTCACAGGGCATTAATCAGCAGCCTGTCACTGAATACTCCTGAAGAAAGACAGGACTGATGGAGGTGAAGTGAAAACTGCAGTGGCTGAAATGCAGTGTCATGGAGAGGGCTATAAAAGCAGAACCTGTCATCATCTGCCCCTGCAGTCACCCTCTCAAGGAAGGGTTTCATGCCAATGAGCCTTCAGAATGTGGCTTCTGCTTTTGGCTGATGAGGGGGTTGGTTCCATATTCATCTTTCTTGTGAAGGTGTCTTGCTCAGGCAATGGGATGTGGGTTCCAGCTCTGTCTGTCTTGCCAGTCCATACCCCTCTTCCCTGCACAAGGATCTGGAGTATAATTCATCCAAATGTCTGCTGGTGTAGCCAAGAGAAGCAATTTCATCTGGAAAGGAATAGAATCCATTTCGCCCTGGTATTGAATAAAGAGAAGGGTATACTCTGCTTTTTTATTGCTTTATTTTGTTGTTTGGGTTTTTCTTCCAAATAGACACTAGGGTGATGTGTGGAAAGAGGAAATCTAAAGATAGATACCAAGCTATAAATCCAAACCTCAGGTGTAGCCACACACAGGCTCCATGGAAACTGTTGGCAGTCATCCTTTCCTACTGGGGCAAACCCAGGAGTTTCAGATAGGCTGGGAATCAGATCAGGTTTTAACCTTCTGTTTCAGATGGCACAGTACAACTGGCTTAGCAAACCTGAGCCCTTGCTTTTGCCACAGTGGATTTGCTGGAGATGTGTTTCTGCACAAGCTGCAATGGGAGCTTTTCCCTGCTCTTTCCTGAGCACTCTGGTGCTTTCTCTTAGAGAGGATTGTCTCCTTGTCCTCTCCTGTTTCTGGGTAGTGAAACAAATGTGAAGTGGATCCAAGTAGGTGTAATTCTCTGGTGGGTCCCATCTTTTACTTATTGGCAATAATTGCTTGGCTGTGCCAGCATTAGATCTGGAAGGCCCTGGTTAAGAGAAATTCCTGCTGTGCTGGGCACAGTTTTATGAAGAGTCAGGGAGGAATTGAGAGAACAAATTAAAACTAATCTCATCTCCTAAAATATTTGATTACACAAACTCAATTTATTACTCAGAAGCTGCCTTTGAAACACTCATAAAGCTGCAGCAGCAAGCAGGGCTGTGGAACAAACAGAACAAAGCAACACAACAAGGTTTGTTCTGCAACAAAAGCTGGGGGGAAGGGTGCTGGGTGAAATCAGGGTCCTTGCAGCATGCTCTGCTGTCTGCTAACCCAGGAATCTCTATGAGGTTACCTCCTTCCCATACCTGGGATGGAGGGGCAGGTTGCCAAGGTGTTTGCACTGGAGTTTAGATGCTTTTCCACAGGGAGTGACCAGGAGCCTGGAGTTGTGGAGGGGATCAGCTTCTCCTCTGCTTGCTGATGGCATTTTTTCCTTAAGCTGTAGAGAACTTGGTCATTTTGTGCATGATATATCTTAGTTATCTGCTGCTGCTTCACCCAAACCCCTGACTTGTGTGTCTGAGGATGAAAGAGCTGTTTGAAGCATTTCTATTGTAACATGCCTTGTTGTTTTAATTTCTTTTGGAGCCTTTCTGCCTTGAGTAACCCAAAAGCAAAGATTTGCTGAGGACTGTGATCCCTTTCCCTCCCAAACACTGCTTTCTTCTGTGAGGAAGCAAGGAATCTCCAAAGATGCTTTCAGATGAGTCCAAGTTGGTTATTCTCATGTTTACATCCCTGCTGGTTTGAGCAGGGGTGAGAGGTTCTGTTTGTAAACACTCTGGGAGCTGCTGTGGAAATACATTCAGTGCTGGAATTCAGCAGCCCCTCCAATCAATGTCCTCTCCAATTAATCCCTCTGTATAAGCAGGACTTGTGCAAACAGTGTGCTGAGGTTAGCCCTGGCTGCAGTTTGGGTTGGAAAATGCCTAATTTTCAAGCTGTGAGCAAATTGCCACTGCTTTCCCTGGCTCCTGCCACATCTCCTTGGCGTTCTGAGGAGCCACTGGTGACCAGAGGACAGGGATGATCCAGTGCAGGATTAGACCCCGTGTTGCAAGCCACCAGCTGAGGCAATGCTGACCCTGAACTGCTGAAAGACAAGAGGCTGAACTCGAGTGTTCTTCTGGAGTGCAGGTTTGTGTCACATCATCCTTGAGACCAAGTGCTGATGGAGTGCAAACAGCAGCTCTGTTCTGTCCCTCCTGCCTTGTCCTCTTCACCCTCCATCATCCCTGGTGTCACTCACTGGAGCTCTGCACAGACCCTTCTCTAGCAAACAGCAGCTCAGAGCTGTGTCTTGATTTGCTGCCATGTGCCCTCCCCAAATGAGTGGTAGTTGTGAGGCTGATTTGATGTGATATGAAAACACTTTAGCTGCTGGAAGACAGACAGTCCTCAAAATGGTATTTCCAGAGCTCACTGAGCAGCTCTTTGTTACTGCTGGGTTCAGAGCACTGTTTAGCCAGGCTGGACCAAAACTGTGTCATGTGATGGGGAAAAAACCCAACAGAAATGCAGCTTTTAGTCCCCCGTGGCATCTTTTGCTTTGGGTTTTGGGGGTTATTAATCTGTTTAGGGGAAGAGCAGATGTTTTTTGGTCATGTGTGGGGTTGATTGGTTGGTTTGTTTTAATTTCTTTGGGCTAAGCTGCAGAAGCACTGAGAATTCAGAGCTTCTTGTGTGAATTTAGCAGATTTTGGAGCTGTGCAGGACTGGGCTGTGATCTCTCTTTGCTTGTTGGAGCCTTTGTGTTTCCCTGTTTCTGCAGGAGTTCAGAACTCTGTGTTAAATATAATCAGGTTCTAACTTAATAGCCACCTAGGCTGAGCAAGCTGCAAGCTGATACCTTGGGAAGGAGGGTGTCAGTTCAAGAAAGGGGAGGGATACTTCATTCTATTGAGTTAGCAATGAAGGAGAAAGAAGAAAAGCCTGGCATCTGAGACCAGCAGTTCCTCAGAACCCTGCTCCAATCCATTTAACAAATTGTTTCTCCTCTGTCTTTACCCTGGTTGTTCTTATTATTGTGCCTGTTATCTGATGGTTATTTAATCTATATTTTGTAATTACTTCCCTTCTGTCTTTCACTCCAACATCCATTCATTTTCTTGTTGCACTAATGCAATGACCTACATTATCCAAGCTGTAAAAGTCAATTATGCTGCCTGTGATTTTTCAAGTGGTGTTTAGCAAATGGCTTTGTGTATTATCCACCCCTTACCTGCTTTCTGTCAGGAGCCACTTTTTCTCAAGGCACCTCTTCCAAGTGGCTCTGGAAATGCAACTGCTCCTCCAGATCTGGATGCAGATTGCAGTGCCACAGTGCTGAGGAGGAGCACAGAACACCCTGCCCCTTCATCTGGACAGCAGCAAGCACGTGTCCCACTTTGGAAATGAAGCATTGCATCACTTGGTTGCTCACTGGAAATGGGGAATATTGTTTTTCCAAACTGCTGTGCTGTGTTCCCTGCAGGTTTCACTCCGTGTGTGGAGTTTGCATCTCTGCCATTGATATCAGGCTTGAAGTTACAAGCCTGTTTGTGGTGTTTGATAGGTGGCAGTGCTGCCAAATGGATCACAAATCATCCCTGCCCAACACACAGACACTTCCCAAGGGCTGGGTGGGTAGGGAGGCTGGGTTGGTTTTTAATCAAGCCTTGTTCATTAATGCCTGAATCTTCTCTGCATATAGATCTTCACCCTTCCTGCTTTTCCCTGGCTTCCAGTCACACTATTGAGATGTGAGCACACTGCAGATGAATTTTAGAGCCCTGGTGCTAATAAGATCTCCAGGTCCATACTAATTTTGGAAGAAGGAAAGGAGCTATGGGTGGGGATTGGGTAGACAGAGGTGCAGTCAACTCAGCAGCTCCTGTCTCTTCCCCAGCACAAAGCTGATTGCCTGGGTACCTCAAACCCTGAGCTGATTTCCAGCAGCAGCCCTGGAGCTTTTGGGCAGATGTGAACATGGACACCTGGCCTCTAGCAGTTGGGTTTGAGGGGGATGGCAGGAAGGTGGGCACAGGCTGCTCTCAGTGTCTCCTCACAGTTCCTGGCAGCTGGATTCCCTTGCTGTGACCCAGCATTGTATTCTCCTTTTGTTAGGCTGCACCAGCTCTTCATTCCAGCATTCCCAGCTCTGCCACTGGTGCTGTATCTTCTCCTGAGCCTCTGCCACCAGCTGTACACAGGAGCAGTTTATTCCACCTCTCAAAAACAAGCTTCAGGCTGCAGAAACTGTGATTATTGGGGTGATGCTTAATGGGAGATCCCTTGATTTTAGCTAAATATGGAAAATTTCTTGGGAGAATTTTTCCCCCATTGCTCTTTTTTTTTTTCTCCTTATGCATTTTCTGTATATTAGCTATATAAAAAAGCCACACTTGAAAGAGTGATTTCTTGAAAGCAGTAACTTGTGTGCTGCTACACAGGTACTCAGTGAGGTTTTCCTGTTTAAATGAGAGACATCTTTTTACTCAGACATTTTGGTTTGGAGCTAATCTCCAATACCATGTTTGAGCACAGTCTGAGTACCAACTGATTTAGCTTCCCTTTTTTCCCCCCCTCTTACAATTCCTTCTGCTGTTATTCCTTCATTTAAGCTAGAGAATTAAGGCAGAGAAAAATGAAATGACTTGCCTGAGGTCACTAGCAAAACTAGGAGCAGAATGGAGGTCTTGCAAGTCTGAGCTCAGTGCTTTAATCACAGGCTTAGATCTAAAAGTTAGTGTTTGCTTGGGATTTTTGCCTGTTGGGGGTAAGGTGGTGAGGTTGAGGGAGCAGTCTGGGTGCTGGGCTGGGAGCTAGTTTGCATCTGGCTCTGTTTTGATGCTTGGCTACCTTTTGATGTTCTTTCCCATGATAACACTTTCTACAGTGCTTTGGAAACACAGTTATTGTAGGAAGGGAAAAAATGAATCTAAGAATAAGCAGAAAGGCCCCCGTGAAGTCCTGAGTTTAGCTAGGGAGTGAAAATAAATAAGTACACTTCAGCATAATTTTTGAACTTGTGTTCTCCCTTGTAACCACCAATGTGTGCCTGGGGCTGGCAAGCTGCAGACAAGGAGGGAGGTTTAATAGCTCAGCTGTAAATGTGAGAGCATCTTGTCACTGGATTTCCACAGATTGCTTTGGATGACTGTAACTGCCTGAATTCTAATCCAGGCTATTGGGAGATGTTGAGCAATCCATATCCTCAGTGCTGGAAGCCCAGCTGGGAGGACAGACCTGTGCAGGAGCTAATGTTACAGCAAAAAGATCTCTATTTCAAGAAGTGTAACAGCAAATTTGATTTCCATCAGCCCTGTGTTTATAGTCTGGTATTCTTGCCTCTCCAGGAGGCCAATCTGAGCTTCCACAGGGCTTGTGCTGGAAGAATCAAATAGCAGGTTCATGCAAGGTGTGCTGCAGGGAAAGGGCAGGTAAGGACATGAAAGGTTGTGCCAGTGGGAGCTGAAATAAGAGATGGGGGGATGGCTCAGCAGATGAGGAGGACCAAGCTGCTGTTGGCCTCACTACACCTTTAACAACTCCTGGAAAATTCTGTGTCACCTTCCCTAAACCAGCTGCTCTTTGTTCCATGGAGAGGCAGGGGATGCCCAGGGAAGATGAGGGAAAAACAATGCTTGAAGATGTTAGCTCTGTGAAATCATCTTCCCAGTACACAGCTGAGTTAATTCTATCCAAAGTGAAAGTTTTCACCAAAATCTTTTCATGCCTCTATTTAATTTTATTGACCTCAGAACAGGAAGGAGTTGACTTCCAGTGACAAATCCCCGTGCCTCTCAGTGCTGGGGTTGGCAGTGTGCCCTCAAGCCCTGCTTCTTGCTGGGCTCTCTCTGGCCACACTTGGTGCTCTCTGCAACATGTCCCTGTTCTCCATCCCTCTGTGCTGCAGTGGGTTGCCAGAGGGAATCAGGATGTGCAGAAGGATGATAGGCAGCCAAGTCTTATCTCAGCCACGGCAGCCAGATGACTTGGAGAGCTGTGTTCTGGGAAAGCAGGACACAGGTCTGCTCCCCCTGCTGTGGCCAAAGCCCATTTTCCCAGCTCTGTGGAGATTTCCAGGAAGACAAGGCCTTGTTACAGAGAACAAAATCCTTTGATGCCCTGTAACAGATGCAGGGACTTTTCTTCCAGCAGGACCTGAACGTGGCCAGAGGCATGTGTTCAATTATGAATCTCTTTTGCAAACGCTGCAAGCTGAATTTCTGAGTACTAGTTAAATGGAAGTTTTCAATTCAAACCCGAGGGAAGCATACTTATCACAAGAAATTTGGTACTTCACACTAAGACTTTCTTTTTACCTAAGATTAATTTTTCAGGGGGAGATGCCCGCTGGCCCAACAGAATAATTGCATTTTTCCTCCAAATCCTTCTGTATAAAAAGGAGGGAGAAATAGGTATGGCATACCAGGGAAAAAAGCTGTGTGCTTATAGCAGATCAGAGTGGTACTTTACAGAAAAATGGCCCTTTGACAATATATCTTTGTGAAAATGAAGGCTTTGGCCACAAATCTTCGTGCTTTTTGTTCTGAAATTGCAACCTTGAACAGTAGTAATCAAAACTTGCTTATTGGGTAAAAGGCATTCAGTGAAGGACAGAAAAAAAAAACAACCCAAAAAGAAAGGGAAAAATTAAGTACTTTAGTGCTGGGCAAGGGCAGAAGGGTGAATGGATTGCTGCTCCTGTAGGACTTAGTGAATAAATAAATCATTAGAAGTACTGAGACCATTTCCTTCCAACTGCCAGGGCCTTTCCTGGAGCCTCTGGATCCTGGTGCTGCTCCACAGGGAGCAGTTGGGCTCTGTGCAGAGGTGTTTGCTTGCAGGGTGAGTGAGCACTTGGCATTTTCAGGACAGGCAGGCAGGGGGTGTGTTTGTGAGTGTGTGTTTGTGAGTGTGAACAGCAGCATTCTGCAGCTCTCAGCAGGGTTGCACTAAGCTCTGGGCAGCACTGGAATTCTGCAGTGTTCTGGGTCTGCTGGTGGTACCCAGCATTGCAATGGAACTGGAATCACAGCATCACAGTGTCAGGGGTTGGAAGGGAGCTAGAAGATCATCTAGTCCAACCCCCTGCCAGAGCAGGGGCACCTAGACCAAGTC